>SCDS01000560.1:0-51420 GCA_004149465.1 Drosophila nigromelanica
TTTTGACAAAGTTATGGAAGTTTGAAATATGGGAGCTATGGATCTGAGAGCTTTACTTGTCAAAATTTTTGCCAATTTTTGGACCCCTCAGAATGAAGTTTTATATTGTTTTTATACCATTTTTACCATTTACCATTTTTTATATTCAAAAGTGGAGATATTTTAAATGTAGAATCAATCTAGAGAATAGATTCGATAACTTTTCCTATCTCAGGTTATGAAGAATGAATTTTACAAAGGCGTTATATTATAACTGGAAAAATTTAATACTTTTTTTTCACCATACAACAGCTTTCAATCTCAAAATTTGCAGTGGTAGTAAACAACATTTTTGACAATGAAACTTAACCGGACATTTGCCACCCACATCGCTAATGTTTTAAAATTTTCTAAAACTATAAAAACCCTTCAAATTTAAGAACACGTATTTAGAAGTCATGACTTTACCTCCGGGTTTTTTGTACAATATCGCAACCCAGGCAGCATCTTTAACTAATGCACACACTATCTCATCACTTAAATCACTCCATTTGGTGAACCTTTTAGTGCCTGCATCCCCTCCATAGCCTACAGCACACCCTTTTTGACTCTGACACTGGTGTCCATGGCAAGTAATGCTTCATTCCTGGCATTCGCACGTCACCGTCACTCAGCGGCAAGCGGAAACAGTTAGCAGCCATCATGGCTGCCCCGCTCGCATTCCCCTTACCCACTTCCTGTACGTACATATACATATGTATGTGTATATGTATGCGCATGCATTTCTTTAAGTTTGTGTGTGTATATAATTATTGTAGGTCCAACGTCATCATCGTCGTCATCGTCGTGTTTATGTCGACAACGCCGCCAACTTGTTTGCATACAAATTAAACTCGTCATTTATGTGCGCTCTCTCTCTCTCTCTCTCTCTCTCTCTCTCTCTTTCCCATTCCATCTTCTTCTCTACTGCTCTCTTGCTCTCTCTCTCTCCCTCCCTCTGTTCTCTCTGTCTCTCTTTCTCTATCCCTATCTCTTACTTTCTCCCCTCTTTACTCTCTTGGCGCGCCCACTCAATAGCGCGCTTCGCTGCACACTGTAGATTAATTTATCATCTCGCTTTACAAGCATTCTATGAGTGTAATGAACTTTTAACAAGCAACTGCCACACCCACAATACCCAACGCCCCACCATATACAGCCCGTCGACGCGTTAGTTTTTGCGCATCCAATTAGTTTTTGCAATTTTTTGCAGTGCTTTTATTAGCGCAATGCAAATATTGTTCTACTGGTCCACTACACATCCATCAAGCGTGCAAAAATGGTATACATAAGTATTATATATAGAAAGAAATAACATCAATCTCTAAAGTACTGAAGATTTAATACCCTTTTGGATAGTTCAATCACGATGTTGTTATCTGAATATAATCACAATTTCATTATGACAACTTTAATGCATCGCACCGAAATAAAATCATGAATTGTGAAGTTGTACAATGTAAAGATTTACAAGTACATGCATACATATATACTTAACATACACACTTATATGTTATGTATATATGGCATTACGTACACAGATATCCATGTATTTTAGTGCACAAAGCAAATATTGTGTGAGTGGAGGCTGTTGCTATTGCTGCCTCAACAAAGTTGAAAAACATAATTAAAGTTTTGCTTGGCGCATATCCCTTGGGAGCAACGCCTGGAACCAGGACTAAAGGTTGACTAATGCGCGCAGCTTTCACGCGCCGAAAGGTAATTAAAATGCTAATAAACACTCGTTAAGTACATAATAACCCAGCAAGAGCCGCAACAACAACAACAACAACAACAGCAACAACAACTACAACAACAACGACAGCAGCCACCCGAAATAGAGGGCCGAACTAATGCGACTTATCTGCAAATTTACACCAGGCCCGAGTCCTCCACACGTAGCACACTTTGGTCTCGGGCAAATTTACTAAATTTATGTCTCAAATATTCAGAAACACACACTGATGCACACAGGCAGCGATATGAAGCTGGTTTTTTGGAGGTCCTGACTACGTTGACTATGGCGCACTATTCGTACTATAAATATTGTCAAGGCTCGCATTGCTTATTATGCGTCCGACGTCGCCTCTAAAATATGAATTACAAGTGAGATTTAAATAAATTAACTCACGCACACAGACACACACACACGACACATACTCAGATGCCCAAAACTGCACACGAGCAATTCCTTTCAGTTTGTCCTTGTCGTAGGCCTTGTCCTTACTAGTAACACATAAGCAGCGGGAATACATAAACATATACATGCGAATGCAAACACATAAAGGGTGTCGTGTCAGCTGTTCTAATTTTAATTATTAAAAATGTTAAAGTTTCAAGTTTAAAAAAGCCTTCGTAATTCAAGGTCTGCTGAAAAACATTGTTGTATAAAATAATAAATGGGTCTGAAATAACCACAACATCATCCAATTAAAACTTACGCCCTACAGATTTTGCGTTATTATAAAATCATAAATCATAATAATATGATTGTTTTCAAGTTTCTACTTCTTTTTACGCACAAACTGCACATAAATTGGCTCAAGATATTGTATCATAGCTAAATCTAAGCTAACAATCGGAAACTTAAAATAAAATCAAATTAAAAATGAAATTATAAAATATTTTACATAGTATTTAAATTTGTTCCAATTTTACCAAAAAAAAATATATTAAATTATGTAAGGAAAAATATTTAAATTTAAAATTAAAAACGTAAGTTGTTATATGTTATATATCTCTATTAAATGTCTAAATAGAGAATGCCAAACACGTTTGCTTTTAATCATAATTTTTGACAGTTTTTTTCACCGGTTATATTAATGTGCTTAAGTATTTGGACCCTACGGCAACACCCTATATACAAACAGGCCGTACCCGTTAGCCTGCTTTATCCCAAATACTAAACGCAAATTTTAATTAAGTTTTTTCAAGTGTTGCGACACTCATGAAGCTGCCCAGGCACTCGCTACGGTTCTGTGACCCTGTGGTCCATAAATTGCTGGCAATTTCTCATGACGGCTTGTTGTTGTTGCTATTATTGTGGTGGCGGTGCTGTTGGTGGTGGAGGTGGTTGCTGCTGTTGCGGTCACAGGGAGGTAACCGAGAATGCCGCTATTTAATATGTCAAATATGTTGGCCTTGCCCGGTTATTAAACACCAAGACCCAAGCACATTATAAATTATGACATAAAAATGTAATAAGCCCCCGGATCGGGCCACAGATAGAAAGTGTCAATTATTGACTGCATGGTATGAGATTCAGATTCAAGTTTATGTATGTGTCTGTGTGTGTGTGTGCTTGTGTAGGTGTTTGTTTTGGGCCAAAACGGTTAGTCAAATGGTAAAGCTTGGCAAATGCTTACATTATTCAGAACTATTGTTGTGCATAAAATATGTAAGAGCATTGGGTGAATAGGAGAATGTCAAGTCAAAGTTTGCAACTTGTTCTTGTGTCATTGTTGTTGTTGGGGAAAATGAGCAAGAAAATGCGCCCGTTACGAAATTTGCATAAAATGAATGCAGTGAAAGGCTCAACACTGAAGGCTGAAGGCAAACTACGCGAGTGTTGGCACATAAACGAGCTGGCGATGAGCGAAGCGTCACCAATGCCAACAGGTTAGCACCCGACACGCCCCCCCAAGTGTAGTTGCCCCTCGTTTTCCATCCTTGTCCGTGTGTCGGCTGTTGGCTTGTCCTGGCATTATGACAATACAACAAAACCAAAGTCGCTAGCAACGTTCGCCTCGCAGTGGCAACAAAAACGAATTTGCATAAATAACAAAAACATATTTAAGCCACCTTCCATTGCGCACCACTCACTGACTTTTGAGCGTCGTGACGCCAAAGGGGCAGGTTCAGAGTTCGGGCTAGGCCAGGTCATGTAGCCACAAGCTGGCAAGCTTCCTTGGCAGCACTCGGGCTGTTACCTTCAGGATTCCCTTTACCCCTCTGGCCTTATCCATTTTTTCCCACTTCTTCTTCTTTTATTTTTTTTTTTTTTTTGCCGTTGTTTGCGCTGTGCATAATTTAGAGGCACGCATCGAGTCGAGGAAGTTGCGTTGTCGCCTTGCGGACATCTTGTCTGTCTTGGTTAGTTGATTTCTCTTGGCCCATAAAAATCAGTAGGGTTTTTTTTTATATTTGGTTTCTGTCGCTGGCAAATATGCATGCAAAAATTATTTGTAAAATGTGGCGCCAAATATTCGAAATAAATGCAAAGCGGCAAATAAACGACAGACAGCAACAGGATATGCAAAAAACGCGTTAAGGAATTTGTTGCTTTCAAGTTTTTATAAAGGAAATATATTCGCAATGAATTTCAGAGGGTTCGACAAGCAGAAAGTCGTAGACACTGCCCTGTAATAATGTCTAAACTATAGACAATCTACATAATTTAGTTATAAAAAATATATATCGAATGAGATAACTCTTATAAAAAACAGATATATTCATTGGACAATAGAAAAACAAATAAATTTAGATTAATGTCCTAAGATCCCAATTTTAAATAATTGTTAGAACAAGAACTTGTTTATTTGAGTAAATAAAGCGATTAAAGTTCATGTATTTTGAATTTAACTTCCAAAAAATAAATGCGTAACTTTTTCAAATCAACACTTCGAGGTAGATATGCATATTTCCCCAACCGATTTCTCAAGCGCCTGCGGGTCCCAATCAATATGCTCCGCAGACCGCAGTGCAGAGTTCCAAACAGCTCGGAGCCAAAGCCAGCGATAATGTTGCTGCGGTGCGCAGAACAACAACAGCAGTAGCAACTGACAACAGCTAGAAAAACCACAACAGCAGCAGGGACAGCCAGAAGGACAGTGGAGAGCAGTCGAGAACTGTCGGAACAGTCGGGACAGTTGGGACGCGGCCAGGACAGCCAGAATGTGTCGCAAACACGAGAGGGGCGAGCTGTGCAGAGACAGAGAGAGACAGAGAGAGAGAACGAGAGAGAGAGAGAGGGTGATAGAGGAAGCAATAATTTAATTCTGCATTGCAAATGCAAACAAATTTTGTTGAGCCGCAGAGAAAAACTTAAACCGCAGCGCGCGACAAAAACGCAGAGGAAGACAAAACCAAAACGCATAGCCGTCGGCGCTGAGGAACGGCAGGAGCAGAAGGAGCAGGATGCCACGGTACAAGGAGCTGTGGCAAAAGTGAGCGAGTGTTTATTTTATAGCTGCCATACAGTTGGCTTTACCCGCTTCCCGACAGAAACCGCCAAACGTTTTGCTGTTGTTGCATTGCCCGCATCAATGCCCCTGCCGCCCCCCGTCCGTTGGTCTGTTATTATTGAAGAATTATTACGCGAAGAGGCAACAGAAGTTGCCAATGCCGGCGACGTCGTCCCTCTTCCCCTCAGACGACTAATAGCGCAAAGCTCCCGCACAATATCCTTGTCATTGCATTTCTGGCTTTTTTTAGATTTATATATTTGTGCATAAAAACTGAGTGCAAAAGTTTTGCATATTCATGGCGCTTTAAATGTCGTCGCCAGCGTCGACAGCACCGATGTCTGAAGTGCAACAGCCGCAGCCGGCGGCAGCCACAAAGGCAACTAGCAATAATAGCAAAACAGCGATGCTGGCTTTGAGGTATACTCTATACGAATGAAAGTATTGTGATTAGCTGGGAAACTATACCAAACATTACTGGTAAATTGTTAATTTATTTGCTTTATCTGATTTGAATAACAATGACATTTATGCTACTCCAAGAGGATCCCTGTTAATCTTATTTTATCCATATTATTGTCTTCCAACTATAGTCAAATTGATATGGATCTCTAGTTATCGGTAATGAGCGAGCTAAAGTTTCTATACTTTAAAAACATCGTAAAATAGCATCACTATTAGACATAATTAAAATTATTCGGTTTTATATTGAACATACTTTGAATAACATCAACCAATATTATTTATATTACATACCATACTTGTATTACTTATTAATAATCAAATTATAATGATAATATTATTAAGGCAACACATTAAAATATATTCCATTGTAATTTAGGTACTAATACAAATAGCATATTGTATAAAGATACAATACAGATACTGATAACACTTAAGCTCGATAGATTAAAGTAAAAATTGTATATTATATTAGCAGCTGTGTAGATGTTAATAAATAAACGTAATATTAATTATATTAATTTAAATTTATATAATTAAGGGAGACATCAATTAACATTAAAATGATTGCCAACGTGGGCTAAATATAATTTAATTGGAATTCAGTAGTAAATAACCCAAAATTGGTAATATAAATTAATTCTTTTTTTTACCGAAAATTAAAGTGTATTTGCTGCTACCAGAATCCAACAGCAAAAAGAGCTTCTCGTGCATTTATACATATGCAGCAGATGCTAAAGGGTAAAATGGGGAGAGCGAAAGGGAGGGAAAGAGAGTGAGTGGCAAAATGAAAGAGATAGCACGCAAAAAAAAAGTAATAGCATCAACTATAAAAGTAGCAACATCAGTTGGCAGCTGTAAGCAAAGCAAGCAATGGACAGACGGACAGACAGACATACAGACGACCGTCACAGACATATTGTGTCTGCAAAACTTTGTTGACAACAACAATAGCAACAACGCCAGGAGCACCAACAACCGCTACAACAACAAGGAGAAAGTGTTTCAGTCGAGTATCTAGCGACTAAAAACCGCGCAATGAAGCGCATGTGAAAACAATGAGATTATTGGTTGAATTTATGTGCGCTCTATGAAGTCTGCCTCCTGGCTGTTGGCCTGTTAACGCCCCCTCCACAAGCCCAGTGCCCGCCCCCCTAGCACAATTTGCCTTGTAATTGTCGACATGTCAGCACATTAAACGGCTATTAAACGTTGGCAAACGGGCAAATCAAAGCAACTTGTCCCACGTCGGCTAACTTTTCTAATTTATGGCCATGGTATGCAACAGTTAAGCGCCTGTGGCCTTTTCAACTCACGAGCCCACCCACATTTACATGCACACAAATTGCCCCCAGCACCAAAACGAGCAGTGAACGCATCCCACCTTCGGTTGCTCCACCTGCGAATTTGCACTAAAATTTATCATGACACTAATGAGCATGAAATAGGACAAGGTTTATTAAATTTCCTTTTTAAAATGCGCACATGGCAAGTTGCCCAGAAATATGCAATGCAGTTAGCAGCAGGGCGGGGCTTCGAACGAGGCGTCTGCCAGTAAAAGGCAACAAGTTTTTTGCTGCGCATCTTCGTCAGCTGGGCCAGCAGGCGGGGCGGCATTGCAACGGGGCGAACGTTGGCGACAAGGACGTGGCGCCACTGCGACTTTTACACACTTTTGCTACCTATCAGCTGCCTAACTTTGCACCTCCGACCCCCCGGTTCCTCTCGGTCCCTGGCGCCGCCACACACAAACAGAGACAGACGTCCAAGCAGCTGCTGCCCGGGTAGCAGAATGAAAAATGTCCGCAAGTGCGAAAATGAATCTGCCCCATGTTGCAATTTATTATGCCAACATAATAAATATTATATACAGTTGGTGTGTCAGAAACTCACAGACTCGGCGGCCCGCTGAGACGGCGGAGTCTCCACGTTGGGTCACTTTTGGGTGGCGCAATTTTAGGGAGTGTCGCTGTGTGACAGTTTGAGAAATGCTTAAACCGTTCCCCCCCTCCCCTTCCCTTCCATTGCGCGTTTTCTTTGCCTAATTGGCAAAATGGCTAAAATCGTAATGACCAAAGAAAATATAGTGACTGCGGAACAACTTATGAAAAAGGACCAAACTTGGCCAATAGCAACAACAACAACAAAACAAGTAAGAACGTTGCAGACGGGCGTTACCGACTACATTATACCCGCTCACGAGAACGATTTTAAATATTATTATTTTGAAAAAAAAATATCGTTTTCCGTAATTTGAAGAGTAGGCGCTTGTTTTTTGAGTAGATCTTTAGAGATGGTCGACCGATAAATTTCTGCTAAATTTAATGGATATTCGCCAATTGCGGGGGCGGGGTGGGTGTGACCGAAAAATGTTCCCCGATCTTTAAAGGAGGTTACATGCAAAAAGAACTTTAAATAAGAAAAAAAATTATGTTGACCTTTTATTAAAAGCTATGTGAAAACCCTCAAGCAAAAAAAAGGGGAAAAATTTCTTGTGTGTGCCGAAAATGAAATACCCTGGTAGACATGAAAGCTATGCGCTACATATCTATAGTTAATTATGTTTTAAAAATAATTTTTAGGTCGATTGTTCTTATAAAGTGCTATATAACGATGAGATGTTGTTAAATTTCAAGTCAGCACAATTATTCAGCACAATTTATTAACACTTTTTTGCTCATTTAGCTACAGAAAATTAACACAAGAAGTAAAATCTTCTTAAATCGTCTTTAAATCGAATTTATATTGTTGGCCTTCCCACTAACTATTTCTAACTGTTTTGTGGATTATGTTTATTTTAAATTTTGTCGTCTTCCCTTTCTCTCTGTCTCTATCGTTTTCTCTCTTACCGCCTCCCTTGGGTATATGAAAATTTTTGGGTACGCACCCATAAATAAATCATTCAAATTGTCAACACGAGTTTATTTGCGTTGCGTTTTCGTTTCATGTAAGTTTCTTGCGGCTCCCCAAGCGGAAATGAACAGCATGGCAGTGGGAGCTAGCAAGGTGATGATGTGGGTGTTGTATTGAGGGATGGGGCAATAGGACAGCTTCACAGCGTTGTGCTTTTGTCAGGCATGTCAAGTTGCTTGCAGCGCAATCTGTCCAAGTGTGTCTGTGTGTTTGCCTATTCATATATATATGTATATACATATGTATGTGTGTGTTGACGCCTTGGTCGCCCTTGCGGTGGGCAGCTTTATTACTGTGAAAATACCCTAACTAAAAGTCTTACACACAATTTAATAAAATAATCGCAAAACCTTTACTAGGAGGAGCCCAAACCAATGGCCAAAAAGTTTAGAGGAATCGAACCCGAACCTGAATCGAACCCATTCTCTTTTGAACTCTTTTGTAAACAAATAAAATAATTTCTTATCAAATTTAAAATAATGTTACGAACCACAACTAGCGATCATTGATATAAAAACCAGGTTTAGGAACCGAAACCAAAGGCGAGGCACTGGTTCGAACTTTTGTATTAATTTAAGTACATTACAAACCCCATAACTGAAAGTACGCTGAAAGCAAACTACTTTTAAAAACTTTCAGCTTGATTTTGGCTCTTCACGTATTGAGGAATCAATGAATACTATTTACTTAATCTATATACGATATTTATACTCGATTCAATCCCAAAAAAAAAAACACGTTCTAAGAAAAAATTATACCATAGTATATACAGAAAACGGCCTGATCAAAAATGACAGTGTGTACATTTGTGCCTTCTCTATCAAAATTTGCTTAACTGATTTTGTAGACGATTTTCCTTGGCAGTTGTTATTTAAGCAAATTTATTTGTGTGCTGCTGGCACTGCTGCTGCTGCTGTTGATGCTGCTGCTGCTGCTGCTGTTGTTGTTGTTGCTGCTGTTGTTAGTGCTGTTTGTTTTTCATTTCCGGCCACGTCGACAAATCACAAACAACCAAAAAGGATATTATCTGCAGCAAAACTGTTTCCGTGGCCACACTATCGTCGCTGCGGTGTCCCCATCATTCTTGGGCTGCTCTCTCATGTTTATTTGGATAAATAATTTGCAAAATATTTTTCGTTTCCCATTGTGTGTTCTCTTAATGGCCTTTTAAGTGGTCGACATTTTTCGTTCATAGGTCGCCTGCCGGCTAATCTTGGCCAGGCCATCAACGCCCAAGAAATATAACTTGTGCATCTTAATTTTTTGTCTCACGTGCGCAAATAGAAAACCAAAAACCGAACTAATTTTGGGCAGCGTACACACTCCAATTGCCAGCACAATTCCAATGCTAATTGGCTGGCCAAATGTTTGTCTCTCTGGCATTTTCACTTGTCATCATCGATGGCTCACTTAAAGCCACTCGTAACACCTACGCCAGCAGTTAGTTTTGTGGCGCGCTGCAGATATGTCCGGAACGGTTCAGATAATCATTAGCTTTACACTGCTTGCCTTGGGCGGCAGTTGCTGTGTCTCTGCCACGCATAATTTCACCGAGTTTCTGTTGCAGCGCCAGCGACGTGGTCTTATCTATCAGAACAGCGGTTCCATTAAGTTCAGCATTGGACCATCGATGCCAATTCCCTTGGGCGATCATGTCTCCTTTCGTTCCGCTGTGCTCTCCTACACACTGCAGGGCGGCACCTACAGTCTGCCAACGACGCCCATTTGGCCGTGGGACAAATGGGAAAGCACTTTTGCCAGATCTCTGCAGCAAATGAGGCGCAACATTGAGAGGCACTCGGCTAGCGGAGGTGTTAGATATGCGGACGATGCACGACTGCTGGTCTATACTGCCCTGGAGGAGTACATGGGCAGAAGAAACAATAATATGATTGTGGGCAAACAATGCCTGCTCCGTTCCATATGCGAAAATGCCCAGGTGCATCATCACATTGGCATCTTCTCCGAAATACTCAACATTGTGCTGAGGTGAGCAAACAATTCAACAGCAGCTCTCCAACCTTTCATCTGGCACTGTTTAACTCTTTGTAGTCCGGGTAAAGCCGATTTAGATAACTGCTATCATGATGCGTTTACTGCTGGCCGGGCAGGTGCTAATTGCCTGGCCCTATTTACGGCCTGTCCACGTGGCCTCAACATTTTAGACGAGCTCTTGATTTTGGAGCACAGCTGAAATTTGATTGATTGGATTCTCGTTATAGATTGACAATAAAGTTTTGGCAAATCAAAGTGCATGTCTAATGCTTGTTGTGGTTGTTGTTGTTGTTGTTGTTGGAACTGTTGCATAATTTGCAACTCTGTGAAAGGAGCACGCAGTGAGCATGTGGCATGTTGCAGCAAACGACTGTTGCGGATGTTGCACAAACAAACGCACATCAGCAAATACAACTACAGCAAACAGTACAGTTTACACAGCAATTATATAAACACAATTATCGAATTTTCGTTAAATGGTTATGGATTTTATTAGTTTTTAATTTTTTATTTTTACTAGCCAATTAATCTAAATGCTAAGGTCAGACAATATATATTGTTATGGTTGAATTATTGGATTCGGTTTAAGGTTCGGTTCATATTTAAAATTAAACAATCTTAATTACGACATCGAGACTTTTTGATATATGACGAGTTAATTCATGTAATAAGCTTACAATTGCAATTGTTGTTGTTCAGTCATAATATTTAATCATGTTTGCCACTGTTTAGAATATATTTCGTATATTCGTTGTCCGCATAAACGCTGCAGCCACACGATGGTTACCTATTCCTATGCGACATCACAAGTTCAAATACCGCAAAGTTGCACAACCGCCACGCCTCTCTCCGCTCCCCCTCCCACTCTTTCACCCTCTCCCTCTGTCTCTCTTGCACTTTGCACAACTCCCTGTCAACATGCTCCACCCATCTGCAGTGTTGTTCGCGCTGTCATAATCGCATTTGAATTAGCTGTGCACACAAAACGCCGAACGATGGCAAAACAGGGTGCCTCATCTATATGCTGCTGACTGAGCGATGCCGTCATTTTGACTCAGAACACCCAGTGGAACAACTGTCGTTTAGTTCCCGACGTGTAGTCACCTGGCAAGCCTAATGTGCCACTTAAGACGCATTTATTGTCTTT
Source organism: Drosophila nigromelanica (assembly GCA_004149465.1). Classification (NCBI taxonomy): domain Eukaryota; kingdom Metazoa; phylum Arthropoda; class Insecta; order Diptera; family Drosophilidae; genus Drosophila; species Drosophila nigromelanica. The sequence continues at coordinate 11,719 of SCDS01000560.1, forward strand.
CTCTTGTCGTAGCTGTTTTTGCTGCTATTGTTGTTGTTGTTGTTGATGATGATGGGACTGCTGCATTTCCATTTAATTGACGCCATTGTTGACAAAATGGCGGTCGCACGCTCGTTGCACTGCAGCCACAAGCCATCAATGTTACGGGTTTGTCGGGCTATGGCCACGTTTAATGCCAACCGAATACCGTAGAAGCGTTTACATTATTTTTACAAATAAAGAAAAATTATTGCATGTGTTCACTGAATTTGGTGGTATTTTAAGTCGGTTATATAGGAGATATGTTTCATATGCTTACAATAATGTCACAAAATATCAACTTCCCAACTAGGAAATACCATGAACTCAGTTGTCAGCTTATGGAAAATAAATTCTCGACTAAATTCTAAGTTAGTCGAAGGATTTTTATGAAACTTTCAGAACTTATAAAGAGCATCCAAATTTATACACAAAGTAAAGCGGAATTCTGTACTATTTGAATTGTTTCTTTTTTTTCAATTTTGTGGTGAGTGGGGGAAGGTATCAAAAATTTAAATATTTATGATCTCCCCTTGCTTTACGAGAACATAGTAAGCTACATTTGGATATCCTAGCTCCGAGATATACAATGATATTAAGAATATGGGGCTATATATCGAAAAACAAAATGATGAACTCGGATTAGGAATAAGTCTCTAGGAGACGGACAAACAAACAGCCAAATCGACTCCAATGGGTTTGTGTGCGAATACTTTTGCATGCCGCTGTATATAAAAAAAATGTGAATTTTATTGAACACAGCATATATTTAAGAATTTAACAATAAATTTGTATTTAAAATTAGCACAGCCCGCTGAGCCAAATTGTGGCTACGTTTTCAGTAATTCACATCCACAGCCAGGGCGTCGAGCACACTTGCCCCCCTGGGGCAGCTATAAAACTGCTGGTGGCAATCGACACCAGCCAGACCCGCCGCGTAGGCTTCCTTGTAGGCCTCGTCGAGTCGCGCCTTGCCAGGTCTGCAATTGAGAGTGAAACGTGAGAGCAGCTCAGCTGACGATCATTGGCACTTACGTTAGCAGCACATTCAGCAACTCGGCCATGATTCCCACGTGATGATGCACCTGCGCATTCTCGCACATTGCGCGCAGTAAACACTGCCGCCCACGGCCCAGGACACCGCTCTCATTGTCCATGTAATGCTCCAGAGTTGCGAACGCGAACAGGCGCGAATCATCCTCATGTGATGAGTCCAGCTGGCGTATCTTTTCGTTCAGCGATCTGGCGAATATGGACTCCCATTTATCCCATGGGTAGAGCGGCGCCGAGGGCAATGTATATCCCCCAAAATGGAGCACGTAAAAGGTTACCATGCTGCGCCATACGACAGGATCCTCTAGTGGAACACCCAGGACAGGGCCAACCACTAAGCGGATAGTTGCTCCGTTCTGGTAAACCAGCTGATGCCGCTTCTGGCGTGCATGTAAATAAGCCGTTAAGTTCTTTGTAGGCAAAATCACATCGCAGGAAGCGTGCAGCAACGGCAGAAACCAAACGAGCAGCAGCAGGCAACTTGTTAAATGCATTACTGAAGTGCTTGAGGCAGTCGTCCGAGAAGTGCGCAGCACGCGTGATGAATGAGCATTGACAGTAGCTTAAACCATCGGGTATTGAAATGCTGTTCCACTCAGAGAAGCTTAATATTTACGCAGCCAATTAGCAGTTGAATTGGGTTATAAAGTCATCAACTGGGTGGCGCAGTATGGTCAAATTGAATAACATGGACCACTTAGGCGGTGAATAACAACAATTACTTGATTGCACAAGCAATTTGTGGCCTTTTTCTCGTATTTGAAAATATTTTCAAGCAAATTCAAAATGCGCGCCTTTGTGGCAGCGCTGCCAGCCCTGTCAACAGTTTGGCAGTGTTGGTCAATGTATACGATCGACCGTTGAAATGTTTGACACCAAGGAACTTAACATATGTGCAGGCAATTAGCAGTTACATTAGGATACAAAATCATCAACTGGGTGGCACCGAATGACAACTAATAATTGATTGCACAAACTTATTGTGGCTTCTTTCTTGTATGGGATAATATTCCTAAGAAAATTCAAAATACGCGCCTTAGTAGCAGATCTACCAGCCCTGGTAACAGTGCATAACAGTGCTGTTTACTCTATACTTTCCACAAGATCCACAAATGAGTGTGGCTGTCTGCGGTATAGACGACAATATCGAAATGAGTCAAATAGATTAAAACGCCGAATTATCCAACATTCGGTCACACATTATCGAGCTAGCGTTCAACTTTAGCAGACATCTGTTTAAAAATTAACTACAAAAATGAGCAACGAGACAGCCAATGCCAATATCCCCAAAGAGAAGATTGTTGCCCATTTCCAACAACTGCGGAACGAGCAAAGAAATTTGGCCAACAGCCTTAACTCCCTGGAAATGGATCTGCGCGAACACAAGTGAGTCACCCTAACCTCCAAAAAATAAACAATTAATTGTCTTGATTTTGTCCTAGAACTGTGATAGAAACACTTAATGCAGCGGATCCGGACCGCAAATGCTTCCGTCTCATTGGTGGCGTGCTGTGCGAACGGACCGTTAAAGATGTCCTGCCCCAGCTCGTGGACAACAAGAATTTCATTGCGAAAACCATGACAATGGTCACGGAGGATCTGAACAAAAAGGGGGTGGAACTCAACAAATTCAAGGAGGAGCACAACATCAAAATACGCGGCGAACACATTGGCACGGAGGGCAAATCGGCAGGACCGGAAAGCGACAGCAAAGCGGAAAATCGCAATGTGCTTGTGTCCAACTAAAATCGCAAAAAGTCAAAAGAAAAAGCCAAAACAGAAAACGAACGAGGCGTATTTGTTGTGTCCATTGAGAGGTTCTTTGTGCATTCATTATGATTCTAATGTTATATGTAATTTTAGCTATAAGGCGCCGATACACACACAAAACCCACTCACCACCCACTCATCCCCCTTTGTACACACTCATTAGACGCCCCGTTGGCCCCGTAATTAAAACAAAAAAAAGAGCTCTTTTGAGATGACAATGAATGCATAAAAGCTGCGTGATTATTATTGGCGCTGATAGTGGCGCTTGCCGCCCGACTTGCTCAGCAGGCGCACGTTTGTGATGCAGATGTCGTGCGAGACCGCCTTGCACATGTCGTAAACGGTGAGTGCGGCCACGGAGACGGCCGTCAAGGCCTCCATTTCGACGCCAGTTTGGCCCTGACAGCGCACAGTGGCCAGCAGACGTACACACTGCTGCTCTTCCAACAGCTGGGCCTGCACGCGCACCGAGGACAATGCGATGTTGTGACACAATGGTATCAGCTGAGACGTCTGCTTGGCGCCCATGATGCCGGCCAGTTGAGCCACGCTGAGCACGTCGCCTTTGGCCAGCTCGTTGGCTGCAATGAGCGCAGTTAGACGCTCGCCCACTTGTACCGTGGCCTCGGCGCTGGCTATTCGAGTGGTGTGAGCCTTGTCAGCGACATCCACCATCTGCGCCTTGCCCTCTGCGTTGATGTGCGTTAAGTTGCTGCAGTTGCGCAGCTGTAAGTGCTGTTGTTGATGACGATGAAACGTAGTCCTGCCGCTGCCGAGACCTGCAAGCAAACAGTTGGTGGGCGGAGAATGGTGTGCAAGCGCTGGACTAGCCGCCTATGAGTATCATTGGGCGATTTTCCATATGCGACAGATTCAGCATGCCTGCGTAGGATAAATGCGCCCATTAATACAGACAACTTGTCAGATTAACTATCAGACTCACCTGCATGCTGGCGCTTCTTGCGCTGCACGGCGGCGCCTATCAGCTCAACCAGCTGCTCCTCGGTGCTGCCTTCGCTGCGCATGGCATCACGCAGCGAGAACTCCTTGTTGCCAAACAGGCACACCTTAATGTTGCCATCGGCCGTCAAGCGCAGCCGATTGCAGCTGCCACAAAAGTGCTCCGTCATCGAGGTGATGAAGCCCAGTTGGCCCGCAAAGCCGGGCACCGCATACGCCTTGGAGGTGTCGTTCGGACCATTGGGCAGCGCCTGAAACTCTGGCCAACGCTGGCGAATGATCTGCACCGTTTCGCTGTACGAGATCAAGCGCTCCGTCTGCCATTTGTTGCCCGTGAAGGGCATGTACTCAATGAATCTGACGTCAACGGGTCGCTCGCGTGTAAACTCAACAAAATCGCATATCTCATCCTCATTAAAGTTACGCATCAGTACGCAGTTGACCTATAGGAATTATATTAATTATATGGCAATTTGAATACTGATTAATTTTGACTGTGCGCGCACCTTTGGTCGATAGCCCAGCTGTATGGCTAGATCGATGCCGGCTATGACCCGCTCCCAGCCCTTGCGTCGCGTTATCCGCTCGAAGCGTTCTTTGCGCAACGTGTCCAGGCTGATGTTCAGCGAATCCAGGCCAGCGCGCTGCAGCGGCAACAGCATGCGCGTCAACACCAGGCCGTTGGTCGTTATGCCCACGTGCTCCAGTTGGGGCAGCGCCTTCAGCTGTGCAACAATGTCCACAAGGTCACGGCGTACCGTTGGCTCGCCGCCCGTCAGGCGTATTTTGCGCACGCCCTGCTCCACAAAGATGCGGGCCAGACGCAGCACCTCCTCGGTGCTCAGCAGCTGTGCCTTCGGCTGGAGGGGCACACCCTCGGCGGGCATGCAATAGTCGCCTGTAATACGCCACACAAAGCTGGTGAATTTCGTCAGACAACATTTGAAGCAGCCAATCAATCAAATGCTCAAGATAACATTGATTAGCTGTCTGGGACATTGAAATTTGTTGTTCTAGAAAACTTACAGCGCAAATTGCAGCGCTCGGTGAGCGAAATTCTCAGATATGTGTGGTGCCGTCCAAATCTGTCCGTTAGCGGTGACGTCACAGCTGCTCCGGGCACTTGGCTCTATAAATTGATGGACGCTAATGAGGATAAATCAAATACTTGTTGATCCTATTTATCAATTTATATGCTGAACCCATTGAAAATAAGTGAGAAGGGTATAATGGTTTTTGGCAAACGTAGGTAACAGGCAGAAGAGGGCATATAGTATATATATAAAGTATATACATATATTCTTGATCAGAATCGATAAATATCGATTTTAAGCTAAGAGCTAGAGCCTTTAAATATGATTAAGTTTATTCTTATAAGGTACAGGTATTTGAATAACCTTGAAAATTTCATTCCAAATTATTCAGAAATAAGCTCTCGCACAGCTGTCTTCAGGGTATCTGCTAGTCGGGCACTTTCGACTAGAGCACTCTTGTTATCTATTTACCTGTGTGACAGTCTCTTCCATTAGTTTGTTGTCACTTTCAATAACGGGCTGTGCACCTTGTGTAGCCAATTTGTGGACTTGAGAACCGGTTGCCATTCCCGCCACTGCAATCAAGGTCGTTGTCGTCTGGCGAAATTGCTCTGTGCATTGTCGCAGCAACAGATTTGCGCGTTTCACCAGCAATCGCATTTAATCGTTTAAATCAATTAAAATGTTACTAGCACGCTGGCCTGATTATCTAACACAGAGCTTCGCTGGGGGGCTGCGGCTTCCAATCCTGCCCAATCAACAAATGTAATCAACTTGTTTATGATAAGCATTTATTAAGACACAACAATGTGCTTACCTCAAATTGTGTAGTTGCAATTTCCACTTGTTGCGCCGTCACGTTGTCGACCAGCAACCGGCAACTGTTGTTTATAAACTGAACGCGAAGATCATATGGCATTTGTGAGCCGGGAGCTTAGGCGCAAAAGCTCTAAGTACACATGAAAAGCTTTGCATGTGCATGTGAGTTCAAATGCAAGTGTGTGGCAAACTTTTAAATGGACATTTATATTATCTTTGCTACGAACCTATTCAATTTCGAGATACTATGTAATTGGTTGGCAAAAATTATTATTCGCATGAAATAAACTTACCTTTGTGTAAAATTAATAAAGGAAATATGCAATTTGCATTTTCATTATTGTTTTTGATTAAGAATCTTTAGTAATTTCTTTTAAATGATCATTTCTAGAACTTCTTTACTAAATTGTACTTACACATGGATAATTCAGCTCAAGAATTTATGTAACGTTGTAACGTAGACTATTTACCCATTAAAAACGAGGTATAAAGAACTTGCCCAAATGTATGTAACAGGCAGAGGAAGCCAATTTTAATATAGCGACGATCTTAGAAACAATAGAAAGTATTACTTATCTCGATAAGCATCGGTTTTTAGTCCAGAATATGTAAGCATATCATTGCTAAATGAGTTTTAATAGGCAATACAGGGTATATTCTAGTTAGGCATTTCGTACAACTCTGACTTATGATACTATAACATTACCCTTTCCTATAAATGCACGTATACATAATTTTATGATTCTCCAAAAGTTGTTTTTTTTTTACATTAAAACTAGATATTAAGATCAAGATTTCGTAGAAAAAAAAACTCCGCATGTGCCCATTATGTTGCTTTAACTAGTCACCCTCTTGCAGTACGCCACTGCGACAGCCTTTGATCCATTCGGATGCTCTCTTCTCCAATTTCCCTCTCGATTCTTTGCCGCCTTTTCAGTCTTCCGTTTGCCTCGCTGCTGTTTGGATCGTCGCTGGGCTGCTGGATCGTTGTTTACTGGCAGCTCTTCGGTTTGTTTATTTGAAATTCGAATAGGTCTGCGGCACAAATACATTGACACATTGGCACCATGCATAGCATGCGTCTTTGGAATCTGAAGCGGTTCTCGCTGCTGATCAGCGCCGTTTTCTTCATGTATTTCTTTGTTTTCTCCGGCGGCTATCACAAATATCAAATAGACGGCGTTATCGACAACGCGAAACCGGAAGCGGTTTGGGCATATGTGGCGGACTTTAACAAAATGCGTTTGCTGAATCCCACAATGTAAGCAGCCACCTCCTCATTTGGAATTCAGATAGCAGCGATTCACACAGAAATATTTTCCAGTCTAAATTTCAAGATTCTGACCGACCACGGCCACGCCCACGACTGGCGCTACACGGTCGAGTACACGGAACGACTCTCCCACTGGCCGCACTGGCTAAACAAGGCCACCGCCAATTATGTGGTGACCAAGACCATGCCGGGTGTCCAGCCGCAAGCCTGGGCCATCCAATCGATCCATGAAACCTGTTTCTTTGGCGGACTCTATTGCTGTAAGTACTCGAACAGTGAATTAGTGTGGCATATGTTGAAATGTTCGCCCTTGTTTGTGTTTCTTTCTCCCAGTGCACTCGCTCAGCGAATTCAGTTTCAGCTCCCTCGGTTCCGATACGTACGCAAACGAGAAGATCCAATATCAGTGCCCGCCGCTCCTAGGCAGCGCCTGCCGCCGGGAGCTGGAATTCCAGCGTCGCGCCGTCATGCACAATTTGACGCACATTTTCAAGCGATCGTAGTTCCGGTGTATAGCAATAAAAACAAAGAGCATCGTATTCCATTTTATTCTGTTGTCGCATATTGATATATTTTCACATTTAAACATTTTAAAAATTACAATTTGTGTGCATTAGAAGAAGAAAAATAAAGGTTGGTATTCAACTAAATTAACTACAAATTGCTGCTAAATGTTAGTTGTAACATAATGATTTAAATACATAATTATTTAATGTATGGGAACCTCGTAGACAAATTGATTCTAGCGATAAAGCTACTCATAGTAGAAATGTTCCTCAATGAAATGTTTGAATTTCTTTTTACTTAGAGGTTGGAAACTTTTCATTGAGGCATTATATTTGATTACAACTTGGTTTTTATAATCCTAACAATAGGATTTCGTTTCAAATATAATGATCATAGTTTTTAATTGTAAGCTACTAAACTTACTTACAACTAAAAACCCGGCGATAGTTATAAGTAAAAGAAACATATTGTTCATAAGGCAACGACGCCCGGCGATAGTTATAAGTAAAAGAAACATATTGTTCATAAGGCAACGACGCCTTGAAAAACAATAAAATATACCATTAAAAAAAAAAAAAAAATAGAATGAACACCGTTTACAATTTTATGTTTTTTGTGAGAATTGGGCTACATTTCGACTTTGGCGACTTTTACAAATTTTACAAATTGTCGATTCAATTAACCAAGAATTTGCAATGAAAATTGATAAGACTGTAAAGTAAATAAAACTCCATAGCTTGCAGTTTAACGAAATATTGGTAAATTGTTTGAACTCGACTCACTGCATAGTCTTGAGTCTCTCGAGTCTTTTGTATATAGATCACGGTTTCAACATCATTAGCGATCACTTGTTCAGCTCCAGCCGCCTGCGTTTCCCACCACTGCGCGCCGACCGAGCGCGATCCAGTTTCTCGGGTGGCACCACAGGCGTGCTGGGCGCATTCTGTGATACGCCGGTTGCCGCTGTGGCTGTTGTGGCTGCGGTGCCAAACCAGCGCGTCAGTTTCGTGGACTGTGTGGACTTGATTCCTTTGGGTGACTTGCGCAACGCTTGACTGGATTGAGTGCGCTGGCCGGGATCGTCTGGCGTGCCGCCGGAGCTAATCAAATAGTTTGTGATTTTGTTGCGCTGATGCAGCAACTGCTGCTGCGGCACGGGTGACACATTGCCCGTGGATGTGAGACGCAGCCGGCTGCCAAATTCGCCATTATTGGTTATCTCGAAGATATCATCATCCAGCAAGGTGAAGCGACGTTGTGGCGTCTGTTGTTTGGGACTCGGCAAATTTGGCAGCAATTTGATGCCTAGCTCGTTGTTATTCGTTTTGTGCGGCTCAAACATTTGCTCCAAGATATCCAGGCAGGAGCGTTCGCGCTTCTTTTTGGCCATCATGCCCAATTGTGTCTTCGCGTGCTGCTGCTGCAGCTGCTTCACTTCCGAACCAAAGATCTTGAAGCCCTCAAACGGCGCAGGCTGGGCCAGCGTCAGCTGCGACAGATCGGAGCAGTTGCTAAAGATGTCCGGCGATTTGTTGACCGTTCCGCGCTGCTGGGCCAGCAACAGGCCGAAACTGGACGTACTGGGCTGGGTCGGCTCCTTGGCGGGCATCGAACGCTTACACTTCAATGCTCGAGTGCGTCGGCTTTGCGATTGTTTAGCGGATTGGTCATGCGAACTGTTGACCAACACAGTATCTGGCTGTGGATTCGGGCTAGGTACGACGACCACCTCCGAGTCACTGAAGAAATTCAGAGTGATGGGCAACATCAGTGGAGTTGCCTGCGGCGCTTGTGGCACACGAAACTCGGGCAACTCAAAGGACTCGAGCTCTGCGAGGTTCTCGGGTACTTTTTGTGCGCATTGCAAATACGAGTTATCCGATAAAATGGAGCCGGAGCTAAGCAACTCTGGCGTGGCAGCAGGCGCAGCTGCCGCAATCTTTGGACTGATCTCTGCGCTCTTTTTATTGCCAGATAAAGGCGGCGGCTCATTGGCAAGCTTTTCTTTCAGCGGTCTTCCTCTCGGCCTTTTTACTTTTGGCTCTATATCAGTTGGTGCTTCGTTCAATTTTGTAGGCGTGACCTCTACCACTTTTTCGGCAACAGCCTCCTCCTCCTTTGGTCGCTTGCTAGTTCTGGGTGATTGATTTGCATCGGAGTGGCGCTTCCGTTTGTCCTTCTTATCGTAGTCCAGAGCCATCATAGGTGCCATGTATTTACTGTACATCCGTGAATCTGCGGAACGCGTCAGTCTCTGCATGCCACGCGTCTGTCTTGGTTGCACCTTGGCGGCAAGGTTGTTGCCATTAGCGCGTTTTGACCTGGGCTCCGTCTTAGGAGTGATTGGCATTGGTTTATCCTGTTTGGGCGTCTGCGGTTGTACGGGTGTTGGTGTGTCAAGTTTAGCCGCCTTAGCGGCTTTGGCATTCAACGACTTGTTTTGTAACGGCGTCGTCTGTTCGGACGGCTCTTTAGACGCAATGTTTGTGGGTTTCGTCACCTCATCCAATGGTTTTTTGACATTGGTTGCTGATGTCAATACCTCATTCTTCTGATGCAAAGAAATACGGCTTAACCTGACATTTAATTTTTTGTTCTTTCTTCTTGAAGACGTTGTTGGCTGCTCCTCCGATTCCGATTCGGTGAGCTCCATTGACTTTGCAGCATGCACACGTTTTGTGTACTTTCGCTTGGGTTTGACCATAGGTGAAGTCGTTGGCAGCAGTGTCACTTGTGGCGGAGTAGATGGGGGCGTGACTATTTGACAGTCATCGCTGGACAGCAACACCACATCAGTGATTGTTGCCTTGCCAGATGTAGCCGACACGTCGGTCGCCACCACTTCGACCTCTGAGTCGGACATTTCGAAAACCAAGGGTTCCATGGCTACCACATCATCACTCTGCTCAGAAAGTGATATTTTCTCTGGATCCGCACGCTGTACCAATTCTTGTTCCCGTCTTATGTTCATCAAGCTCTCAAGTATTTCATCAGTGTTGCCCGTGGAACATACTTCTGAAGATTCTACGGTTGAGCCACTTAGAGTGCTATTGCTATTGTTTTGTCCCAGCCACAGCGATAAATTGGTCTTGTACTGTTCGGGCGTGACAAAAGGTAGTAAGGAATCAAACTGATGGCGATAACGGCGCAGACGAAATGCTCTGCAAATGTAAGAAAAATGCCAAAATTATTATTGAATTAATATGCCAAAAGTATTAGTAGGTAATTGAAATATTTCCAAATATGATGAAATTCGTAATAAAATATGAATTTCATCACTGATGGAAGTTATTTTAAAGTTATTCCAAACAATATTAAGCAATCGTTTGATTTACTGCTGTTGATGTTCACCAACTTGATGTATTCGCCAAGAAGACCGCGCTGCTTGTAGTACTCCTCGAGATCGACACGTTTGCTCAGCACCTCCTTAACGTCGGGCAAATAAAATTTGCGTTCAAAGCTACGGAAGCTCTTGTGCTGGTGTTCCAGGCAGCCGCCCAAGCGCAGTACATTGTAGAGTAATTTTACGTCAGACTAGAAGAATGGCAGAGATGAATCAACTTATCAATTAACTTGTATTTTTGTTGCTGTTACCGTTATGTCCACACTTGAGATCACAATGTTCACCTTACGCTCGTACTGCTTCAGCAGCATGGAAGTGCAAAAGTTGTTGTTTAGCGTATGGCCGCGATGATCAACAATAACGTAGTCAAAGTTTAGCTTACTGAGATCGCCAATGCTGCGTAAAACGCTCCATTTACTCAGATAAATGCTATGCAACGACTCTGTACTGTCTGCAATATAAACATGATTACAAATACACTGTTGATAAAAAAAATAATTTTTTTGTTACCATTAACGTCCTTTATAACGCATACGGGCAGATCGCTGAGAATGCCGAGGTGAAACTGCCAGCCAGCCAGCAACTGATCATCATTTTGGCAAACTATAAGGCTCTTCTTCGCTGCACCCAGACCACTTAGCAGTGCCACAACGGCGGAGCATTTGCCCAAGCCACTCTCGTCGTTAAATATGCAAAACTCTTGTTTAGACAGCCGTTCGAAGAGAAAGCGGACAGCTTCCAGTTGAAAGTACTTCAAGTACTGCGTCGTTTGGCTGCTTATCAGCACATTCTCGGAGAGGCGCAGTTCCGCTGTTTGCTCGGAGACAAAGTGATACATTTGCCCGGTTCTGGCCTTGTTTATTCCGTTTTTCTTTTGTTTAGTGTACGTGGTGCAGTGCCAAATAGATTGCCACGAGTATATAAAGCAATTTCAGGTATGAAAATATCAGAAACATTGAAAACGAGCCAATTATCATCCTCTTGGACGTTAACGGTCCATCGATGTAATCAGGACTCAAAATATCAACCAGGTTATTGTTGTTATTGTTGTTGTAGACGATATGCATGTGTAGAGCGAATGCAGCAGGTAGACGTAGAAAGAAAAAAGAGCGCGCACAGTGCGAACTTGTATTTTGGCGGTGACTTTACGTTATGGTGTGATCATCAGCCACATCAGAAAATGAGACGATATTTTTAAGCACTATTTCATTATTTAATGGACATTTTATACGCAATTTAATCAAATGAAAAATACTCTTTTCTTGTTTTGTGCCTTTTTGTTGCACCTTACAGCACTGCACATAGATAGGGCTAGTGATGGGCGAGTATTATAACTGGAGATGGACGTTGTGAAATTACTCATCGAATATCGAATGTGAGAAATAATACTGCTCATCAGAGTTTCCTTTAGGGAAAACCTTTTTTAGTATGTTTTAAACTGGTTTTTATTTTACTATTCTCTTCATGGCTGCTTATATTAACTAACACTAGCACTAGTTCAATTTCAAGAGTTAGGCCAGTCTATGATTGTATTCTGCGGCTTTTGCTTGACCAGCACTGGTAAATTAGTGCTAAGAAATTCACTCAATTGTTGCGCATTAGTGTTAAAATTGAATTTGAAGTGTAATTTCTATCGTTACATTTTTATTAACGAATGAATCTTTCTCATAGGTCGTTTGTTTTTTTAATACTCGTTAACGTTCGTTTCGTTGGGTCAAATAACGATAGGACATAACTTAAAATGTTAGTTGATTTTTTATATTTAGTTCAGTTTATCTACCGTTTGGTTTATACAAGGCAACAATAAATAAATTAAAGGAGCAAATCGAGCAACTCCTTCAATACAGTTAATACTCAGTTAGACATTCAAGTTGCTAAAATAATTTTAAGTTATATGTATTACTTGTAATTTTATAATAGTTATTAACGAACCATCGCCACACAAATAGTTCAAAGTTTTAGAAGTTCGATAAAAATTCGCTTCGAACTACGGTGCACAGCTCTATTTTTCAACACTGCCTTCAAACAGCTGTCGCACTTTTTGTTTGTTATGAGGCGACTTTAAATAAATTTTGTTTCGTTTTATCCAGAACAAACAGTCAAAAGCGCATAAAAATAGTAAGCGGCTGCGGCCCAAAATATAACTGGGTATGTAATTACATATTATTGAATACAAATTAAATGTAAAACGAACTAAAATTTTCTTTAGTCATGGCCGATGAGACGTCAAGTGCACATGTCACGCCCCCAACGCCTAGCGAACAAACAGCCGCTATATTTAAGTTAAACAATGATTGCCTGGAATGCATATTCGAACGCCTGCAGGATCTGCGCAGTGAGGTGGCATTCGCTCGCGTGTGCCAACGCTTTCAATGGATATGCCTGAACCGATGGCGCAGCTCGCACGCCTACGATCAGCTGGACATGGAGAAGTGGCGCGAATTGTTACCAGCGTATGAGGATCTATGCTATTTTATGAGACAGATGCGTCCCTTTATACGTCACATGACTGTGTCGAGCTGTTTGTGCACCCTTTTAAAAGATTTGGATGAAATGCAAATTTATGTGCTGCCCAATGTGACCAGTTTCTATTATGATCCCGAAGACATGGATTGCTATCCATCGGATCTTAGCATATGCAAAATGGCAAAAATGATGCCGAATTTGCTACGACTCCGTCTTACCACGCCCATACAGGGGCGTTATCTGTCAAACTTTCAGCAACTGCAGGAGCTACATTTGTACGAAGACCAGCACAAGGCATATGAATTGCAACAGGAATATCTGGATGAGATCTGCAGGTATGTGTAAAAGTGAATTAACAATTTAATCATATTATTTGTAATTATATTCTCAATTAAAACAGTCAGTTGCTTAATCTGCAAGTGCTGGACATACGCATGTATGATGTTATTAGCAAACTGCGGCTCAATAATTGTGTCGACTACCTCAAGAATCTCAGCATCTTAAAGCTCAACCTGGCTACGTTAAAATCGGTTTTAACAGAGGTGTTAAAATTACCAGCACTTAAGCAGCTGGTTGTTCTGCTAGACACCGAGTGGTGCATACCACCATTGACCAGTGTGGACAGCTATGATCATAAGATACGAGAAGTGCGTGAATTTTATGAGATAATGGAACGCAAGGCAACGGATATTATAGGTGTTGCAGTCGATGGATACTATATGCCACTGGATCCGGGTTGGGATGCGGATTTGCCGATTTGGTCGCACCGAAAGTTGCAGCGCTTGGCAATTTGTAGCTGGACTCATGCCGTTGATTTTCTGGAGCGCTATACCTGCATGTCAAACCTTCAGTTGCTCTGCTTGCGAAATTGGACATATCTGTGCGATGATGTTTTACTTAAATTCATCGAGCTCTGTCCGCAACTGCATCATCTTGATGTGTCATACTGTCGGGAACTTACACCGAATTTTCTTCAACGTGCACTCAACATTTTGAAGCAGCGTGAGCCAAACAAGCAAAATAATAAATTTATTCGAACACAACCGCTACTAATTTATTACGTTCTATGTGGTTTTGAGGATTATGTTGATCTAAAGGTAAAAGTATTACAAACTGTTAATTTAGTAATAGATATAAAGACTTATTTTCATTGCAGGAGCTTAAACATTCACCAGATTACAAGGAATATATTCATTTTATGGATGCGTTTCCTTTCAGCTCTGAACGGGGCCTCAGCTTCGTTGACCGCGGCTATCAGTTTGACTTTGAGTAAAACGAACGACATGAAATTTCTCTTGTACATAACAAACAACTCATCAGTTATTGTAAATTCTCTAGTTTCGTGACATACATATATTGTAAATTTATGTTTTTTGTTAAGCAACAGACAAAAAGGAAAAAAAAACGAAAAAGTACACAATAATTTATAATTATGTACATACAGTTCTATGTACAATTTATTAAAGTTCACTTAAATGCAAACATTGAATTCGATTCGAACAAACTTTTAATTTTTTTAACCCAATTGCCCGGCTAAAATAAATTCAACTATGAGGTCTTAATTATGAAGTGGTTTTCTTTTGAAATTAAAATTAAAGTTATTAAATAGAAGTGCAACTATTTTGAATGATTGAAATTACCGATTTCGCCAATATTTGGGGCAAGGCCGTTTCTTAGGAAGTTGTTTTCCAAGGCTGTAAACGATGTTAGCTTCACCAAAATAACCCCACAATCTACACCATATTGATGGCTAGGATACAGAAACAAATTTGGAGTTAATGTCGTCATCAAATTATTATTGTGGCCTCTTCCTTTTAGAACCAAAATTCAATTATACCATTTTCACGCACTTTTGAAAAACAGAATTATTTGCAATCAATCCTGAAAAACTGTATTCATTGGAATCCGTCCCTATTAAAAAAAAGCATATCTTAAGAAAACACCCTTTACTAACCTGGTTTTTTCAGACAAGATTTATTAACTCTTACATATATTCATAGTAATCCGCTCAACATTTTAAACGCTTAGCAGTGGGACCAGCATATTATGGGAAATCTAATGACATCGATCTGTGTATATCGATAGAATACAACTTAAATGACTGTTTTTGACATTTAAGTATATTACAAAATATTTTGACTAATACTTTTAGACAATGGGCGAGAAACAAGTAAAAAATCGCGTGCGCTCCGCATATAGCAGCAATATCATAAAATTGGTTAAATCTGAAATTAATACACCACAAGTACGTATACAATATGTATAAATATAGTTGGAACCAATTTTGAAACCTACTGTTCCATAGAACAAAGTTTTACTGGGCTTGGGACTAGTCGCAGCTGCTGGCGTTTTCGGATATACAACATATGTGCGCCATAAGTTCGAGCGTCTCGGTTATTATGTGGCCATAAAGGAAGACGGGCGCGTAGAGTTTTTAAAAAAAAAATCCAATTGGGAAACGTAAATTGCTGAAATTTATTTACATATGTGAGCCTTCCTAAATTGTACCATGAAATGATGAATGATCTCTTAAAATATACCTCATTGATTGGTTGCTATTAAATATCTTAAAATAAATATTTTTGAACCGTTATTTTCAACTTTTTAATCATTGCTAAATTGCTGTAGGAGAAAAGACTGCGGTAAGATTGTATTAATGTTCCAGCCTATGTTTTTATATAGAAAAAAACACGCACACTGGTTCATACCTAGCAGTGTTCCAATTGCATGCGCGCCTTTTGCGATACCTTTTATATCTATCGATAACTTTGCAGCTCGATTACGCCTGGCGATAGATGGCACACATGTTTTAGTTATTTACTAAAATTGTGCAATGTGTGGTTGAATTGTTAAAAGTTGATCTGGTGGAATTTAAGAATGAGTGAGAAACAACAACAAAAGCCCGGCGACGGCATACGCTCTATGCGAAGCACCAGTGCTTTCAGACTAATTAACTTTGAGCTCTATGCAAAACCGGTACGCGCACTCAAAACTCGAAATTCCCTTAAATATGTTATAAATATTTATCTATTGTAGAATAAAATTATAATGGGCATAGGACTAGTGGCAATTACCGGCGTTTTTGGCTATATAGCATATATGCGCCACAAATACGAACAACTGGGCTATTATGTGGCCATTAAGGAAGATGGTCGCGAGGAGTTTGTCAAAAAGAAATCCAATTGGGAGACTTAGATGGTTGTTTTCATGAAATTATTTATTACTGTGTTGCACAATTTGGTACATACATGAGTTTATGTTGTTACTGTTCGTGGTTGCCGAAAAATATATATATTCAAAAATCACAATAGTAGAAAAATGTTTGTTTTTTAAACTTTGAAAATTTGCGCACGTAATGAAAACAGCACTAACATCTCATTTCAAATCAAATATAGGAAGCTCGGAAGTACATAACGGGATTGGGGGTCCAGAAAAACCAAATCTTAAGTGTTTCGTGATCTTGCAGTAAACTCGTTTTTGAATGTTGTATCACACATTTAACAGTTGATGCCATTGTCACTTGACAGACAATTTGAGCGCCTTGAGCTCCTCCAAATATCTGGCCTCCATTTCAATTTTGCTTAATTGATTTAATTCCAGCGATTCGCCTTGACTTTGCCGCGACTTGAGCTTCTTAATTTCTGATAATTTCTTGGCCACACTATGTATCTTGCGACTCTTGTCGCTGCTATTGTTGCTGTTGCTGCTGCCACCAGCGTTGACAATATCGTTGTTGTTCTGTGCAATATTGCCATTGGCATGATAACGAGGTGTGCCAAATTCAGCATTTCTTTGCTGATCCTGTTGTTGATGATGCTGCTGTTGCTGCCTGGGCGTTGGGCGCTGTTTTGGGGCCGGTCTGCGTGGCGATTCACCAATGGTAACTGCTGATCCCGTTGCAATATCTTGCTGATGTTCCAGATTTTCAGTTGGAACTAATGCAGTTGTAGCTGCTGCATCTGGCGTTGTGGTATCGCCGACTTCACGTTTGTTGTTGACGATATTATTGCCCTTTGCCTTGCTGTTGTTATTCTTCTTTTTGTTCTTTGCCGCACCTGTAGCAAAAATAAAAATAGAAGCATTTTTAGCTTTTGCCCTCAACAAGTTTTTATTGTTTAAAAACAATGCTCTACAAAAAATATTCAAAAACACCATGATGGTATTTAAGAAAAAACTTAAAATCCTATTACAACAGTGCGCTAGTAGGGAGTGCTGACCGTGAAATACCCTGTACTCGGCTATGTGCTGTCGCATTCCTCAGTAAATTTTATATAAATCTATCTGCTAAATTTTGATTTGTTACACAACCAGTGGGCATGGTGGTGTTTCAATGAAGAGATAAGACGGAAGAAATGGTATACTAATTTTTCCCACCGTGAACAAGTATAAATATATATTTATCTGTTTCGGTATAACGGTTGTAATTTCGATACATGTTATACAATAAGTTATATTTAAAATTTCAAACGATTATCTCGTATAATCTGATGAGATCAATTCGCTTAAAAGACAAAACTATTCCGTCCCTTTTTACCCACCCATTATATCCGTGCTATCCATTCAGTTTGGGCGAATTAAGAGTGTGGTGACCATTGAAAAGAAATTCGAAACTTTTGAAATTTATCAAATTTTGAAAGGAAATAATGGTAAGACAAGGATTTGAAATCAAATATATTGAGTCAATTTTAAACATATTCGTGTTAACACCTCTTTTATCGACTACAGGACTTTTGTTTTATAATGCCAAATAAGTCAAATCCAAAATATACTTGATAATCTTGATACTACGTAGACAAAATAGTTAACACAAGTTGAATGAAGGTGGTCATTTCAGTTAATATTGAAGGAGTATAGGAAAGACTACCTAAATGGTATTTAGGCACATAATATTTGACCTAAATAACCGTAGAAATGTTGTAGGCAATGTACTTGATTACTTACAGACACGTGCTCTAATATCCTACAAAATGCATTTTTGGGTTTTGTATGAGTGGAATGGAATGATGAATCTTTACAATTTAGTAGCGCTTATGTTGGTAGGGACGATAGCGTCGATTGGGTCGCGTCGAGCTGGCCGAGCTTGAGCTGGTGTGGCCGCTGTTGACCATGCTCGTTACCAGCTGGCTTTGGCCCATTTGCTGCTCACACGGGCCCTGGCATCGCCGCATTATCGGATTATCCAAATCATATTGTCTATGCCAAATTTGCCTGCTGCTATTACCTGGTGCTGCTGCTGGAAGTCCCGGCACCGTCGGCTGCGGAAGATATTTTTCCGGATTCTTGCCCTCCTTTAGCAAACGCAAATGGGGTGGTGTGTAGGCCTTCTTGCTGGCCTCTGGCTGACTGGACTTGATGCCCTCGTGCTTGGCTTTTGTTATTTTTGGCTCGGCAAAAGTATTATCCGCATACTGTTGCCACTCAATACCGAGCAGCTCCTGCCCCCCTGGCCATAATGTTTCATGCAGCAATGCACCCGAATAATGATAAACCTTGAAGCTGTTCAAAATACAAGAATTACAATAAGCTGAATTAAAGGATATTGATTACTGACTTACCCATTGCTTATGCGGAGACGGGGTGCGGTGGTGGCAGTGACAAACCACTCGCCATTCGGATGCCATTCAAAGTGCGTTGTGTCCGCACATTTCAGATTGGCGATTCTCTCTCGTTTGCCCACATCCCAGACTTCAACGGCTCCGGGCAAATTACCAAATCCGGCGAGCACAATTAGGCTGCCAAATGGATTGAAGTAGGCGCAGTTGCGCGGACCTTCACCAAAGTCAAAGATGACATCGCACTTAAGATTGTACAGCGCCGCCTTAGAAGGCATAAAGCCATAGACGACAACAAACTCATTGGCCTTGGGGCTCCACTTGACGCTGTGCACGGGCCCCTCCTTAGACAAGGGCACCGAGCACGTGTCACCCTTGGTGGCCATAAAATGCACCGCCTGATTTCCATAGTAGGAGGCACCGCTCTTGTCCACCTCGGTGCTAGTCAACAATAGAAGGCCGCTGCCGCGCTTGTTCCACAACATCTCAACGCGATCCGCTTGAAAAAAGCTCTTGCAGGCAACCGTTTGATTCTGACTTAAGGCCGGATACTTGTAGAGCTTACACATGGACGGTGCGCCCTTTGCACCAGGCGTATAAAATGCCAAATATGGCGGACTATTGCCGGGACCAAGAGATAACATGCCGCCGCGACTGCCGCCAATTTTGCGCGATGTGTTGGCAAAGCCTTCAACTGGACCCGTTGCCAGATCATAGAAAAGCGCCTCTCCACCAACGACTAGGGCAAAGATCGATTCGTCTGATGACCACGAGGGCTGCCAATCCGTTTGATTCTTTTGCACAATGGCATACACCTCAGTGCCCGTGGCAACCGCATAAACGAGCAAATTGGCAGCGCCCTCGGGCCGATCCTTTGTGATCGCATAGTGCTCCCAGGTGCACAGATAATTGCCACGCGGTGAGAACTGGAGATAGAAGGCCTTCGGGCGCGGCAACGTGCACTGCACCGTCCAATCGGCATTGCCAGTGTTGGAAGTGGGCACGTGCAATACCTTTACCTCGACACCGTTCGAATAGGCAAAATAGCGACCATCCGGACTAAAGCAAATCGAACGTGAGCTTTTCGTCTCCTCTCGCGGCAAATTGGGCTTGTGTTCGTACGGCTGCTTTGCACCAGCTGACGACCACAGCTCAACAGCCACGCTAGAGCGAACTGCAAAGAAGCGAACGGGGGAAAAAAATGTGAATAACCCACACATACACGCGGTTAGGGCGGCCAGACAAGAAGTACATTTTTGTGCGCTTTCTGGTCGCCCCCGAGTGGCGGAAAATATTGAATTGGCGTAGTTAACCTATTTAGCTACCGTGTCGTGTACAATTTAGTGTATTATATTGATTGTATATTTACTTGCAAGGGTAGGAACAACGCCGTCCGCAGCCGCAGCCATTGTCTTCAATCTCTCACACGCACACACACGGTCACTGTCAGCAGTGTTGGTAAGCAGTTGTTTGTGTACGCACGGTTGTATTGTGTTGTAATCGATAACGCTAAAGCAACATGCATTGGGCGCGCGTAAAACGAACATCAACCAAACGTATTCAAAAACTGCAACTAAATTTTATGCTCTACGTAAATTTCAAAACATTTTCAGACTAAAGAATTTTTGTTGCTTTCAAACTTCAAGGCAAGCTTTGTGTGTCTGTATATAATGTTTTTACGCCGAGCCACTTTTACTTTCTCTGTATATCAAATTCTATACGCAACATCAGAGTTTTCATTTCTTTTTTGGCAAACTATTACGACAGTTAATGTTTAAGTTGTTAAGCACAAAAATAAAAGTACCGCAACAATTGGCATTGGAACTCGTTCAGTTACTTTCGCTGAAAATTGTGACCAAACAACGACCCAAGCACAGTGGTCAAACGTTTGGGAAATTAATTAAATTAATTGACCGTTGCGGTATTTATTTATTTATTAAATGCTTTTTAAAAATATATATTTTTAAAAGTTTTATTAAAATGTATGATATTTGTTTTTGTTTTCTGTATTTAAATAATCTCTTATGCATATCATATAAATTTAAATATATCTATAATTTGAATATTCGTTATATTTAAATTCAAGAACAAGAACAATATATATATATATATATGTATATATATATATATATATAGTTTCTATATATATATATAGTTTCTTTTATCGGTACTATATTTTGCCCCACTGCACTGGACGTTGGCAATAAAACTTGTGTAGACAGCCGGTGCAACAACAATTACATGCTTCAGTTTGACAATGTTTTCATTGCTGCGGCCCGCCGAGTGCGACATTTGTTTCAATTGTTACCATTTAATTTTATTTGATTTATATACCTTGTATACCCAGCCAACAGCCAAATGCTTTTTCTGCACGGCGCCGACGACAATTGACTTCAAATTTCTTGTATTTACCAAAGAGAAATGTTAACACAACCGCAACTTTGAAAGTTTTGTAACTGAATGTGCGTGTGTTTTTTTTTATACCATCTTTTGATAATAACCATCACAAATTGAAACTAATATAGCTTGGCAACGGCAACGGTAACTTTCCCAAAATGAAAAGCGCCTTTAGTATAGACCCATGTATGTACATATATTTACAGAATATGCTATTATATAATATTATTAATTGTAATTCAATTAAATGCAGTCGATGGCTCAGCCATTTCGCAATGCTTTCGGTTTTTGTTTATGCAGGTGAAAACTCCAATAGCATTTACAAGCACATGTGTATACAAGATTTATGTATATGTATGTATATTAACTAAGATGACAGGACACGGAATGGACATACTGCCTCCCAGTTGGTCTTAATAACTCGATATCGGAGTATTTGAGAAACAGAACTTAAAAGATATTTAGAAATTCATATTCTAATTGTATGGTGCAACTTTCGGGGTTTCCCAGGATAAACTCGTCTCGATTTGTCAATGATCTTCACTCGATAATTTGATAATAAATATGGTAAATTTATTTTTATAATCTGTTCAATACACATCCATCTCGAAGTCTTATATTTTTAGTTAACTTTAAATTTTGAATACATTTTATAAACAAAAGTTTCTGTGGTGCAATATAATAGTGCAGCTTCTTACTTGCATTTTTTATTCGTTATCGCGATTTCTTGAGCAGCAGGCTAGGATGGCGAAACAAGGCGAACACACTATTAGAACTATACAAATACCGCAAAATATTATCGCAAATATAACAGCAGCTATTATTAACACGAGTGTGTTTCCTTTCTTCATATTTAGACCTGTATTTTTAAAAATGTTTATATTCTGGTATAACTCAAAAGTAAAGGCACATTGGGTTGCTTGTTAAAAAATTTTGAAAAATATTTCTAAAAAAAAGAAAAGAAATGTGAACTTATAAAACAATAAAGCACAAAACATTTATATTTGTATATAAGGTATAGCATGAATTTGCTGAATCCATTGATAAGGCAGGAGATATCATAAAGTACATATATTTCTGGTCAGCCGAGTCAATCTAGCTAAAGCGATTTCTTTATAACAATCGCTCGCACTATTACTTGGTGTTCACCAAAGTTGAATCTAGTCTATCTTGTTTACACTATTCGGAAAACATGTGAGTACGCTGCAGTCAGCGCCATGCTCGTTCTCAGTGCCCTGCTGTGCACAAAAGTCCGCTGCCATAGCCGACGGGAATATACAGGAGTATATATTGAAAGTTTCAAGTTTAATAAAATGATTTTCCGTTGGATTAACCTTACCTAAACATACCTTATCTTACCTTATTTTCAGTTGCCAAATATTATTCCGATAGTTTAAAAGCAGTAAGACATTTTTTAAATTGATTATTAGGTTTTACTTTGATTTGATTAGTCACTATCAAAGTCATCATCGGAATCATCGGAACCATCATTACCACGTCCAAGTCCTCCTCCACAGCACATCCCAGCACAAAGCATAGCGGCTATGCAGGGAAAGCAGAATATTAAAAATATACAACAACAGATCAGCGCAACAACTATCACAATTCCCACAACAGCATATATCCACGGTGAAAGTGGCTTATGCGATGATCGTGGCTCTCTTGTGGTGGTGATGGGGATGGTGGCGGTATAGTTATACATATTTAAAATCACTTAGTCAATTTATATGAATTTATGATTTCAGAGTAAACTTATAATTTTTCTATATTGGTGAAACAATTAGATGAAGCGTATTTAAATGTTTTGTAAAGTCTATGAAACTAATTTCAATCGAAATTAGGCTAGGAATATTGAGAAACCGCACACTTTGTTACAAACAAAAATTACATTCATTATATTTCTCGACAAACAAGCTCTAGTCAGGAGTGCCCGACTAAAAGATACAAACATTTAAACTAACTCCATACTACACGATCGCAAGAAAAAGCCTTCACACATATACATATATATATATATATATATATATATATATATATATATATGTATATGAACAGACAGTTTCCGATATCGACACGTTTATACAGACGGACGAACATTCGGACGGACATTGCTAAATAGGCTCGGCTAGTGATATAGAATATACAGTGAGCACAAAAATGATTCGGACACTACCCATTTTACTTATACAAGAAAAGGTAATATAATAATAATATACAATAAAAAGGTAAAAACAAAAAAAAAATTTGCTCAAAAATACGCACAACAATTATTCGTCCGCATTTAGAATTTATTTGTTTTGATTTTCTGTTACATTGGTATTCTGATGGTTTTATATGATTTACTTGAAATGATGACAACTGACAAACTGTTGACAAATCGTATACAAATTAAAAGTTATTTACGAAGCTATACGCATTTTGTGGCAGATTCGTGGTGTTTATGCTGGTGTCTTTCTCCATAACTATGTTTTGGTGTTCGTCATTCGCTTTTGCTGCAGTTTTTCCGCCGCGATCACACGCATCAGCCCAGACCGAGGCCAATACCAAGACCAACACCAAGACCAATTCCCATTCCAGAGTCAACAACAGCGGCAACAGGTTACGAGCAATGCGCCGCCGTCGCAGCGCTGTCGCGCTGTCGCGCAGTCGCGCAGTCGCAGTCGGTGGCGGGCCAACAGAGCGGCCAAGTGCTTAAGGAATGGTAAACGTTACCTGGGCACGTCAGTCCAAGGTGAGCGCTCGTGCTGTTCGGTTTGGTTTTGGTTGTTTTGCCAGCTTGTTTGGTCCGCGTTGTTCCATTCCATTCCATCAAAGACCAAGCCGCTGTGCTTGAAATTGAAATTCTGTTGTGGCCTGGCCCTGACTCGTGTCTCTGTTACGTGTTTCGATCAAGTGCTGTGAAGAAAGCAAATAAAAATTGTATACATACATACATATATAAAAAAAAGAAAGAAGAAAATTAAAAACGTTAACATAGCTGCTCCCAAGTACAGCAAACCAATAAAAACAAACCATTATTAACCAGCCAACACACTCAACACACAGTTTTAAAATGGAATACCGGTGCTTAAGTAGAAGTTCTCTCAAAGTAAGTGACCCCAATAATCCAAAAATAAAAGAAACAAGAGCTCCTAAGACAAAACTGCTCGCTCACCAGATACTCTGCACAAGGCTCTGAAGTCATGTTCGCGCTCTCAATAAACCAAATACACTTTTGTTTATTATGTGCTTATGCTTCAATTGATACCCAACCTATCGAATTTAATTCTCTGGTTTTTTATCATTTATATATAGAGAGACTATTCCACACTTTGCTCTATACAACAGTTATGCCTACTTGTGCATCTCATGAGTACAGGGTAGAAAGAGCGATAGCAGCCAATAAAGCGCCCACAAGGAAGCTTCAGCTCAAGTTTGCTCTCAGGGAGTGCTCTCTGGTTCTTTACATTGAACTTGGCATTGTTCTCCGTAGTTGACGCTGTCGTCGTTGAGTCTGTATTCCTTTTGGATGCTGCAAACCAGTATGCCATAAAACTCTATATATATTTAGGTGCAAGCATATGCTTATATATGTATATATACATATACAATTTATATATATGCGCATGCAGCCAGCCTGGCCCAACCCACCTGGCAAGCGAGTCAGCAAACACCTTGGTGGTCCCATCTAAAGATAAAGCGTTTTTTTTTTGGGTTTGGCTGCTAGGCTGGGTACTCCAGGTTGCCCGATTTGCCTGCAGGAATGTTTCTGTTCGCTGCTCGCTGTCATAGCCAATGTCGACCTATTTCTGTTGTCGGCCAATCACTTGCTGAAATTAGCACCTTTCTTTGACTTTCTTTTTGCCCGATGTGTTGCTCACATCACTGACGAATTTTTAATGAATTCGCTTTGCTCAAATAACTTTTACTATGTGGTATTTGTTAGTCGGGTCACGTTAAATACAAATGTATGTAACATTTATGGGTACTCCTTAAATGGGCTTAACATGCGGGTGGGAAAGTGCTTGAAGAATACCTTTTAAACCTAAACTAAAGCAACTGTTTTCAGCAAAAATCTCGAAGTAAGAAAGATACATTTTGTTACCAATATGAATTATGTGAAAAAAGAAATGGACACATTAAAAAAAATGTATTTAAAGCTTAAATTAAATGATTTAAAAATAGGAAAATATTAGGTTACGGCAAAAAATGGGTCTATCTTTGTTATTCTTTTTTAAAGCTAATAATTAATGGACATATGTGTTTTATATTAAAAGTAGATAATTTTATCAAGAACATAATTATTTCATTACAATCAACCAATCGTTTTATTGAAAATATTGTTTCTATAAAATAAAACATCCGATAACCACTTTTAATTCGATTACTTAGGCTTAACATGTTAGAGCCCATCAACAAACGCTTTTGGCCTACCCGTTCTATGGGCCAAGTAGCTGTGTTGAGGATGATTCAAAATAAATTCCCAGACTGATTCAAAGAGCCGCGGGCCCAGTTGGCCCAAAGCATTATAAAAAGTTTTATAAAAAGTAGGCTAAACATATTCATACTTTGATTTTTATGGTGTCCCGTAATTGTTGTTCTTTTTTCTTCTTTTCTTATTGGTAGTGTTTGGAGCCGGTCTTTTCACACATACATATATATACATATATATATATACATATATATGTATATACTGCGGAAATCTCATTGATGCGTGCCCAGCTTCATGCTCCTCTGATCTTTGTTGTTGCTGTTCTTATGCTTCTTCTTTACTGTGACTAAGAAGAACCCAACCTTAAAAACAATTTGAATTTTTGCAAAACGGAATGAATGAATGAACTGTAAAGCAAAGATGTTTTCAGTTTTTTAGGTCAAAATGTTGCCATTGTGTTCTCCTTCATTTGGATCGCCGTTTGCTTGTCTAAATAGTTGAAGTGGTTATTATTTTTGTGTATGCTGATGGAAACTCGCAAAATTGTCAAAAATGTGTGTTAATTGGCTTATTTAATGTAGCGCCAAGAACTAACAGTACATGTTAAACATATAATTGATGGAACAGTATTTTGCCTCGAGCGTATCTATAAAATACATAGTGAAATCTTAGGCGGTTAACCGAAAGAAAACAAAAACAAAATAAAGCGTAATGAGTAAAAGTGTCAGCGACTGTAGCTAATTATTATCATCATTATTATTATTATTGTTATTATTATTTCGGTTCTACTTGGGGGCAGCGAAATTTTTGTTTTATTTGCTCTTAACCTCGTTTCCACGCACGATCGCGAACCGCCAGCATCGGCCGGACAATGGCCAATAGTACGCACACAGCATGCGAAGTAGCCCAAAATGAAAGCTGCTGTCATCGTGTGGGAGGCAGAGAGAAGCGACAGCGGCAACGGCAACCGCAGCCATTGCACTTGTCTGCCTCTATCTCTGTCACACCGCTGGCTAGCGCTGCTTCTAACTGTGCTTCAAGCCAAAGCTCGGCTGTGCCTGAGAAAACGTGCTTTGCATACCAAGAGAGCGCGAAAAAAAAACCGCATTGAAAGTTTTGTCGCTTGGGGTTATCACGCCAAAGCGTAGAATTTTGTTGTTGTCTTAGCTGCTGCACAGAAAAATACAACAAACAAACAAACAAAAAAAACGGTCTAGTGTGCAACGGTTTAAAATCAAAGAAATGCTGAGAACGTCTCAAGTTGCAACCATTTGCAGCACTGCATTTCGCTTATCGGCAACGTAATCGATTGACAAATGTGTAAAACATGCACGAAAAGATGTCAGATAGATGGCGCCTGTTTGAATTTGAATTCGTGATCGTGCTTCATTAATCCTGAACGAAATGCTTTTTTTTTGCCCAGCAGCAACAAAGGCCTTGAAAATGGTGCCATGCAAACAAAACAAGTCAAAAGCAATTTACTACAATCAAATAGAGATTACCACTGACTGAAAATATGGAACTCTCTGATGTGTCGACGCTTATCAATAAACCAGTTTCGAGTTGTTTGCCATTTGTTTGCTGTCAATAATCTGTCAGTTGCCCCATTGCGCTCTGCCATGCTTTCAAAAACCAATTTTCACTTGAGAGCAAATCACAGCGCCCCATTTCGTCTGAGACAATTTGTGCTTTTGTATTAGAATTAAATATATATGTAGCTTATAATATGTTTATGCTTTTCCAAAAGCTAACAGCTAATAGACGAAGATCCAATAGTGTGACATGTGCGCGATATATAATGAAAGAAAGAGAGAGACTGAGAGAGAGTGAGACAGGGTGATGAATGTAGGTCGTTAACCTCGTTATAACGGCACCACATATGTATGTGTATGTTCACATCTGTAAGTAAGTATGTGTGTTGTATGTACTTGTCTGTGCTCTTGATAGTTTTGCTGTTTCTTTTGCTGTAGTTTTAATGCTTATTCTTTCTAACCTGCCTACCTTGGTTTTTGTTTGTTGTTGTTACGCGTAAGCCACCAACAATAAACATAGCACATATAACTGAGTGCGTTGTCGCTATTGTTATACACTTGCACAAAGTATTATAATTTTTTCACAGAAAGTGTAACGCTTCAAAGGAGACATCTCCGAGCCTATAAAAAAGCTGCTATATTTCAAACTTCCATAACTTTGTCAAAACTAAATCGACTTTCATGTTTGATGGCATTTTGATCATGACTTTTTATTTAGATAGATTTTACATTTAAAATATATGCATTTTTGAAAATAAAATTTTTTGGGAAAAAAGCAGCAATGTTTTTTTTTCAAAATTTAGAATTGCGAATTTCTCATTGTATATTGTATATGACATAATAATTTTGAGATTAATTCTGCATTGTAAAAATAGTGCCTGGCTGTATGTTTTATTACACTGTGAACGAGTATTGCGCTGTCGGTTACACCCGACTGCAACGTTTTTACTTGTTTATTTTACAAATATTCTGAGCAAGTTACCAGTAAAATAAAATTTAAAAATCGCCAGTATTGAATTACACTATTATATAATTGCCATATTATAGTGTATTTAATCTTCGGTACGCCAAAGATTACCGCTTTCGTTTTACGATGTTTTTGCTGCTGTTATGTAAGCGCATCTCTGTCGCCGGTTAATGACTAGGCATTAGTCCGAAAATTTAAAAGTGTCGCCGTGAGCGCCTTCAATGGCTTTTTGATTAATGCATGATTTTACAATTTCTAACCCAATTATGAGTAAAGCAAAAAAAGAGCTTATCATAATTATGATAATTATTTGCAAGCTTTTCGTTTGTCCAGTCGTTGACGCGACAATTTCAATGAACTCAAATCTCTCTAATTATGCTTTGTCAACGGTTTTGACAGATCTATGTAAAGGTGGCACTAAGGTTGCTCCGTTATTCGGCGCTGAAACTAAAAAGCGCGCATTAAGAGGCTGTGACGTCACATCATCATTTTGTGCTGATTACTTTGCGTTGCATTTTCATAAGTCCACAGTTCGATACTCTCATGTTTTTGGGCAAAGCCGGAAATTCATATTTAGCGGAAATTTCATTAAAAGCGAAATTGTCGCTTAGAATTCATTGCACAATCTGTGGCTCACTCGAAAAACTGAAAATCGGTTTCGGACAGGTTCAAATGGGAAATGGTCTTGGGAAATTAGTTGAGTTAGAGGATGGACGACTATGCATTTATTATTATGATGATTAAACGAGGGGCCTATAAAACAGAAAGTTTAAAACCGGATTGACAATGGCGTCTTTAATGACAGCCACAGAAGAAGTTGACAAAAGGGCCACAGCTAGACCAGAGTTCAGGTGAGAGTGGGTCCGCAACCACTGTGAAACCTGTGGCCGCCTTGGAGAGCAACAAAGGCGTCGACAGTCGACAGACAGCAACTTCATTAATTTCATGTAATGAATGTGAAAAGAATTAAATAATAGAATTTCGCTTTCATTCACTTCCCACAACCACAAACGAACACGCAATGGGCCATAATGAGTCCGGCTGGCACTTCGAACAATTCGTCAAATGTGCAATTGAAAAGAAAGTTTACTTTTGTTTTGTTGTTTGTTTTTTTTCGCACAAAATTAAACAGTAAATATAAAATACAAAGCAATGCTCAGACCATAGTAACGGGCATGTGTAAAATGTACAATAAAAGAAATATTTTAAATCAATTTAAACATACCTTTGCATTGGCATTGCGATTATTTCTTTTTTACTTTTTTCTTATTGGTAAACATCCGCTGGGGTATTAGGGGACAGTGCACGTTACCACTTGTCGGAGACATCAATAGTCAGACTAAGCTTATTATCGTTTTAGCATGGTATACGCGAAATGATTTTCTCAGCGGGCATATATGTACATACATATGTATATACATTTTTTTTTTTTAAAAAAGCAAATTATGTGCTGCAATTTGATTTAATCGAAACTGGTTTTTCGGCGTTGGCCTCTTGACTTTTTTTTGGTCAGGCCAACACTTGATCAACAAAAATCTGCACAGAGAAAGTGAAAGAAAATACCAAAAAAGAAAAATTACAAAAAAAGGCAACGACACATAAAACTACAAGAAGTGGCTATAAAAAGTTCAGACCGTATTAGAAGCCAACTTTGCATGTTGTTGAAAAAAAAATGTATTAACATCTTTCTTGTTGCTGCTGTCTGCTTTTGGCCGCGCCAATTGGAATATCTTCTTTTGTTTTTACTTTCACGTACGGTTATGGGGGCGATTGCGGTTGCTGTTGTTGGTTATTTATGAGTCTAACTAATTTGTTAAGCATCTACAAAAGTTGAAGCGGGTCAAGTCTGGCTTCAGTTTTTTAAGAAAATAGAAATTTATTTTAATTGAGCTTGAGGAATGTTAATAATTTTTCTGCCAAGTAGTCCACGATTACTTCCAGGAACTTTAAAATAAGTACATATACTAAATTAATATTAATTTTATGTGTGTAGGCAGGCACAGTAGTTCGCACACACACAAATGAAGTTTTAATATCTTTGCTAAATATCGTAATCGAAACACTGAATGAACACTGAATGATCAGCTCAATAAATGACAATGGTCAATAAAAAAAATCGTTGCATATTATAGAATTGCGTATAGGGTATATTTAAGTCGAGCACTTCTTTTGTTTTTGTTATAATGACTCATGACGCGGCAATTTTTGGGCTGACACTTATTGGCTGTTCGCTGTAACCGTTATAAGTGCATGCCTGGCTCCTAACAATATCGATTATATGTTGAATATGCATACATGTATACACATACATACACGTGTTTCTCTCTTTACAGCATCTAACGGCACTCTGCATCATCAGCATTGCACTCACATGCGCCAATGCGGCGCTGTGGCCCAGCTTCAGCAGCAGCAGCAGCGCTGACGATGCGCCCAGCAAATGTGCCGGTGCGCGTGGACTGAAATATTTATCTGGTGATGCGTTGACAGATTCACCAGACTGCCTGGGCCCGAATAATGCGCCCTATCCGAGGTGTGTGCATGCGTGTTTCTCTGACTCAATTACAATGAACACAATGCGCAACTTTCTTTTCAAACTCCTCTCCCATCTATTTATCGATCATTTGCAGCGCGGCCGTAGCGCGCACATTCTCCAATTGGAACGGAAATTCGCGACGTGGACGCCAAAGCAAATTGCCTAGCACACTGGATCCGGCAATAACCACGAGTGCATTGTTGAGGGCATACGATGAGGTGAATAATGAGGCGGCGGCTATCGGAAGCAATCGTTATGGTAAGTCGGTCAGCCGCAAATGCTAATGCACCATCATTGCGGTCACAATTGATTGATTGATTGATTGATTGGTTCGCAGGTCGCTCGCTAAAGAACGCCACGCCGGCGCAACAGTGCAAGAGCGACACGCCAGCGCGACTGTGCAAGACGCGCTACAACACCACGGCGCCCATGTACGGCGTCAGCCTGACCTCGGGTCAGCCCGTGACCATTGTGCAGAAGTTTCCCGATCTGCTGCAGCAGGTGGTCTTCGAGGTGTGCGAGTGAGTATAAAAAAAATACCAAATTTCCTATTAGTGTGTGCATGTATATGTGTGACCATGTGCGAGCGTTGAGCTACCAGTATATAAATTAGGCGTTGCCAGGCTGATCGATGATGTTTGCTCATTTGTAAACGCTGTAATATTTATAAATATGGAATGTGTGTATTTTACAAATATGGAAAAATAAATTTAGAATTTATTCAAAAATACATTGTTTATGGTTTTGTGCATCTGTAAATGCAAGGAAGTGCGAATGTATATTACGGGTCACTTTCGCTTTTAAATGACAATAACGATCAACTGTTTCTGCACAGATCCTCGGAATGCGACGTGGTGCGCGGCGAGTGCACGCAAACGTATGTGCCCTATCTGTTCCTGGTAATACCCCTCGGCCCAGTGACGCTAACGGGTCAGGATTATGTGCTCGTGGAGAGCGGCTGCGTGTGCAAACCTAAATACTCGACGGGCGCCGCTCAAGAGCCGAACATGATACCATAATTGGATGGCGAAGTGTGGTCACACTCGTACACAAGAGCAACCAAAAGAACTGAGCGAGTTTGTGGATGTGGATGGGGTGTTGGAGCAGCGAAATGAACATGTGGAATTATTTTTTGTAGCAAAATTAAATTTGCAATGTTATTAATACTATTCTAGTTTGAATGAAATTGATTTTTGCTCAAAAAATAATGCTTAACTTAAGGTTTATAATAATTATAAATGCATTTAAATTAATTAACATTAAAATCAAGGAACAAATTGTTAGATTTGTAGTAAAAAAACAAAACATGAAAACACAGTTCATATGGCAAATCAAATTTAGTTGTATTTAAATATAATAAGTTAATTATAACAATCTTTTTAACGTTTTGTTAAAATCTATGTGTATTTACTAATTTTAAATAAATTAAATTATTTTAAATAAAAAAAGGTCTACTGCTTATTTATTGCAACTACAAAACAAAATTAAATCGACTGAATTTGCACATTTCATGGTGAACTTTTTATGCAAGCGATACTTTGGCACACGAAACTCACCACTATCGATAGCCATATTGATTAAAGTGCATGCGCTGCCGCTACAACTATCGTCTCATCACTTGGCTGCCGTGTATCGTTTACGCTTCGTGTCAGCTCTAACTACACGCATAAATTTTTAGCGAAAAATTATAAAAAAAAGAACCAAAAGTTGGCAAAAGAGCAGCAAGTGTAATTGTGCGTACAGCATAATAGTTACATTGTTTAATTACACTCCTTGCAAAGGTGTTTTTTTTGTACGTTTAGCGCCGCATTCTTGGTCGCTCCGCACTCACACCAACACACACGCGCTGAGTGTTTTGTGTGCGTGTGTGTGTACATGTGTGTGCTGTGTGTGTATAGGTGACAATTTAGTTGCGTGGTGCCGGGTTACAGTCAAATATTACAGAATTCTGTTGATTTGCAAGCGCGCGCATCAATTGTGGCATGAAATAAACACAACATCAAAGTAGCCGGCCCAGTTAAAATCCCGTAACGCCAGCGAGTGCAAGTGCAAGTGCTTTCCTCATCATCCAAAATGATGTTCACGGTACGTTGTTGTTACGCCTTATAACGGGATGCGAGGGGGTGCTTATAATACGGCCGACGGACAATCGATAAACGGCGCTGCAAAACTAACTGCAAACAGCGCGAGAGCCAAAATAAAAAAGAGTGTATATTTATGATCAGCAGTGTTGTTGCTGTTGTTGCCTTGCTCTTATATGCTCATCAAATGCAATGTTTCCACTTTTTGAGAGCGCGTAATTTTACTCTGATCTGTGGTGCAAAGCTCGCATCCGTGGGTCCCATACGCGAAATATTCAAATCAATCTTAAATGATAGCCAAAATACAATTTGTTTGTCCCTATACGTATATATGTTAAATGTTTTATATATTTTTTGCACCAAGATGTATGAGAACACTCCCTACAATCCCTGATGAAAAGCTCTCATCAGTGGGTCCCATGCACCGTATGATCAATGCAAACGAGCAAACCTAATTTAATATTCACCAAACACATTTTAATTAATTAATTTTTTTTATAAATTGTTATGTTGTTTTTAGGGCACCAATCAGCAGCAGGACACGCGCTTTAGCGACAAGGAAAAGAAGCTAATGAAGCAAATGAAATTCGGTGATTG
This sequence comes from Drosophila nigromelanica, assembly GCA_004149465.1. Classification (NCBI taxonomy): domain Eukaryota; kingdom Metazoa; phylum Arthropoda; class Insecta; order Diptera; family Drosophilidae; genus Drosophila; species Drosophila nigromelanica. The sequence goes on from SCDS01000560.1 coordinate 45,032, forward strand.
CCTCAACAAGCGCGTGGACATGTCCAAAGTGAAGCTGGATGTGCTGCGACCTTGGATTAGCAAAAAAATCACCGATATCCTTCACATTGAGGACGATGTCGTCGTTGAGTTTGTCTACAATCAGCTAGAGGAGGAGAAATTTCCCTGTCCCAAGAAAATGCAAATCAATATGACCGGCTTTCTCAACGGCCGCAACGCCCGCCAATTTATGGGTGAACTGTGGGCGCTGCTGCTCTCGGCGCAGGACAGCGACAGCGGTATACCCGCCGAGTTTATACAGCAGAAAAAGGATGAGATACTCAAGCGCGAGGAGGAGCAACAGAAGCAGCGCCAACAGCAGCGTCAACGTGACCATTCACGCTCTCGCTCACGTTCCCGCTCTCGCTCCCCGTCGCGCGCACGCGACAAGCAGCGACGTCACGACAGATCCAAGTCGCGCTCTCGCTCAGCTCAGCCAAAAACGGAGACGGCGTCCAACAACGGCAGCAATGCGTCAGCGGCGCCAATCAACAATGCGGCACGCGAAGCGGCCGCAAATGCAGCGGCGCGTCTGCGCAAACGCGGCGGTGGCTCGCCAGGTGCGGCGGGTGGGGCGACAACAACTGCAGCAGCAGCAGCAGGAGCGTCGGCGGGCGTCGTTGGACGCGGTGCGTCCAGAGAACGTCGCTCCAGTCGCCGACGTTCACATTCCCGCTCACGTTCCAATCACCGGCCAGCGCAGCGAGCGGCCTCAACGGACGCCGCCAAGACCCTAAACGGCCGTCACTCCACACAGAAGTCATCGCCTGCCGCAGCAGCGTCCAAATCCAAATCAAAGGCCAAGTCGCGCTCGCGTTCCCGCTCGCGCTCAACACGCAGTCGCACCAGGTAGAAATCATCACAAAGAAAACTCAGATCCCAAAGGCTACTGACAACTAAATTCGTTTTATTTATTATTTGACATTATGTGACTTCAAATAGAAAAAAACGTCGAGTCCAATTTGGACCTTGGGCCTGTTATTGACATGATCAGACTTTCAGTTTAAATGAAGATAACATTTTACAATTAGTGTATTACTAAATGTAGTTTAGGTGAGAACTGATATCTGTCTTATTTTCTACGATATCTGTCTTTCGATATAATACATAATTTAAACGAGAAAAACAGTTATCTGCGGTTGCCAAAGTTTAAATACCCTTGCAGACATGTGAAATATGTGCACTACACCAATTCTTCTCATATAAGGATATATTATCTAGTAGCTCAAACGCCGAAAAACAAAAACATTCATAAAAAAAAACAAAAATTTCGAACGATATTTTTAACAGGACCTATGTTATAGATTGGCTCGATTAGGCCGACGTCGACATATATACAGCCCTCAGTAAAAGAGACTCTAGTTTGTTTACCGTAGGCTGTCACTCCGAGACAATATTATAATCTCTGCAAGGGTATAAAAAACCTCTGCTAAAAAAAAGTATATTATATATAGTGTATATTTAAATGTTTTGTCCGTTTACTATATCTACTATAGAATTTTTGTAAATTTTAATCAACACAGCTTTAGAAATATTTAATCGAGAACCCATATTCTCAGTGCCAAGAAAATTCCATTAAATGCACTAAACTTTTAAAAGCTCTAGCTGTCATTAGCTTCATAGCGATATATCGATATAAAAGTCGTCAATCAATACAAAAAAAAAAAGAGAAAAAAGAAAAACAAACGAATGTCAATCAATCATGGAGTCTTTTCAGGAGCAATACACAAATAATCAATTGCCGAAGGTAATCCAAGAACTTGATGCATTTTGCTTTTACAGATCCCTGAGCATGGCTAAAGGCTCGCCAGCGGCACGTTCCCGTTCGCGCAGCTCCTCACGCTCCTCGGCGCGCAGCAATCGGCGGCGGCGCAGCTCGCGTTCACGGGCGAGCAGTATCTCGCTGTCGCCGGAACGCCAACAGGATCAACACTTTGAGCATCGGCGCAACAAGAACAGCGTTCAGAATAAACGGCAATATCGCAACAATCGTGACGATTCCGCCAGCTCCATGGAGCGTGGCGATGGTCGTGGTAGACAATTCCGTGGAGGCGACGGCGGTGGCGGACGACGACCGCCACCACACGGCAGGCGCTTCTCGCCGCGCGGACGTAGTCCAATGCGACAGGATAATGGCGGCGGACGTTTCCAGCGCTCCAATTCCCGACGGCGCTCGCGTTCCCGCATCCTATCCAGATCGCCCATGCGCTACTCCAGATCACCCAGGCGGTAAGAATCTCATGTATATATAAACATATATAATTATATATGACGGCAAAGAGAAGACAGAAACCGACTGCTATTAGGGGGATATTTTATACTTTTTATAGGCATTATTTGTAAAAAAAAAAAAAAATAGATTTGTATACCCTGGTTTTTTCTGTAAATATAATCAAAGTCTTATAATAAGAATTTTTTTGTATTCTTCATTTTGCTAAAAACCTGTTTAAGATTTAACTCATTCTGCGAAATTTCTCTTCATTTGTATACCCTGCACCCATTGCATATAAATTTGGTATATTGGTTCTTTGCAAAAAAAAACCTATAATTTAAACATTATATTTTAGTCTTTAACTTAAAAATATTAAGGAATACATTTCCCATAGTGTTTCGTGTATAACTGAAGTCAAGAAACTGCGATAGGAACAGGGTATACCGTAGTCGGGCACACTCAAGTACAGCAACTTTTTTGAAAACTCTTACTAAGCTATTTTATTTGATTACAATTCAGACCAAATTGTTATTTCCAATACCGATATACCCTATTAGAGACATGACTGTCATTGGGATTGTCTAAAATGAGGCTGTCATTATGAAATTCAATCGATATTTTATGTTGATAATGTTCAATCGTTGTTCAATGCCGTATTTTCCTCATTTTTCTTTAAACAGTTTTAATAATCGGCGTCGCTCGCCGCCGATGCATTTTCGCGGTGGCGGCGGCGGTGGTGGTGGCGGTGGTGGTGGTCGCGGCGGACGCGGCGGCGGTAATCAACGCAACATGTGGCAGCAGCAGCAGCATCATCGCGGCGGCAGTCCCAATCAGCGGGGCGGCGGACGCATTCACTGGCAGGCCAGGCACAACAGTCCCAATGGCGGACGACGCTTCGAGCGTCGCCAGTCGCCGCCGGGTGGCGGTGGTGGTGGTGGTGGTCAGAATCGTTATTCGCGCGATCGCCGCCAGTCGCCGGGTCCGGGCCAGGGCGGTCCGCAGCAGGGACAGCAGTTCCGCAAACAATTCTCGCCGGGTCGTCGCTTCGATCGTCGCGGCTCGCCGCAGGGCAACTTCAATCGCTGGGATCATCAGCATCATCCCGACCAGCGCCAGCCAATGGCGCCCATGCGCAACCAACAGCAGCAGCAGCAGCGCATGCGACGCTCCAGTTCCGGCAGCGCTAGTCCGGCGCCGCGTCGTCAGCAGCAGCCGCAGCAGCGCAGCGTCAGTCCATTGCCCAGAAATCGCAGTCGCAGCCGCAGTCGCTCCAGCGGCCGTCCAACGAAACGCAGCCGCAGTCGCAGCCAGCGCAGTCGCAGCCGTTCCACTTCGCGACATCCGCCACAGCGCCGGCGCCCAAGTCCCGCTGCAGCGCGTCGGTCCGTCGAGTTTGCCGGTCCGGCTGTCAACACCATTGATCTCTGTCGCGAAGAGCCGCAGTCGCAGCAGCCGCCACCGGCACAGCAACCGCCGCCGGCGCAGCAGCCTCTGCGCAAAGTCGAGACGCAGCAGCAACCGCAGCCGCAGTCGCAGTCATCGCGCCGCAGTCTGGCCAGCCTGTCGCGTACACCGTCGCCGTTCCTTAAGTCGCATGAGCGCACCGCTGCCAGCGCCAGCGCAGCAGCACCAAAGAAAGCTCGCGACAACAGTCAAAGCAGCAGCTCGGACAGCAGCGCTGACGACAGCGATGACAGCGAGAATGAGGAGCAGCAGAAGCAGCAGCAGCAGAAGAAGCGCCAGCAAACGCGTCGCTCAGCGCCTGGCGGCAAAAGCTTGAAGCCCAAAGCTTCAGCGACAGAGCGAAGCAAAAGCACCAGCAAGCCGAAGGCGAACCGCAGTTCTGCCAGCAGCAGCAGCAGCGAGCACAGCGACGACGACAGCAGCGACGAGAGACACAAGAAAAAGGCGCAGCTGAAGCGCAAAGAGGAGACGACTGCGAGCAGAACCGAAAAGGAGAAGCAGCGTCGCAGCAGGGATAAGAAACTAAAGCGCAGCGTGTCCAGCGAGCGGGAGCCAGCAGGGACACTGGTGGAGAAGCAAAAGAGCTTGGACAGCAGCCGCAAGCGAAGTCATAAAAAATCACGCAGCGGCGGCGGCGGCGGTGGTGGTGATGCTAGCGAATCTGAGGATGAGCGTGTGCCCAAAAAGAAGCGCAAGAAGTCAAAAAAGGCAGCCGACACAAGTGAGAGCGACTCCGCGTCAGATGCTGAATCGTCGTCGAAGAGAAAGAAACACAAGAAACACAAGAAGCACAGCAAGAAGAGCAAGAAGCATAAGAAGCATAAGCGAAAGAGCAGCGGCAGTGCCAAGCATCGACAAGAGAGCAGCTCTCAGAGCAGCGGCGATGATGATGATGAGCTTTCAACGAGGGCTGGCAAACGGAATGGAAAGCTGCCGCTGCTGCTCACTGGCGGCCCAGGTATCAATGAAGATCTGGAGAAACAGTTGCGCGAACGTGCGCTCAAATCCATGAAGAAGTTGGACTGAACGACAACAACAACAACTGTAACAACCGTCAACCATAAACTGACTAAAGTAAAGAGAAGAAAAGAATAAACGTTAACACAATGCGATCCCTCATAAACACAAAAAAATAATAATAATAAATACATATGCATACGACACACTGACGGACGGACAGACGGAGAGACAAAGCAACATATACACAGACAGACATGCGTAGCCATTTAATTACTAACGTAACATTCATATTTGCATACATTAATTAATAATTCTAACAATTTATTTCATACATTTAAGTCTCATTGCGCGTTGAAACTATTATGACAAGAATGAAAGATCGTGCATGATAAATATAATTTGTATTATGTACAAAAACAAGAAATTTCTCAAAAAAACAAAAAACCATTAAAAATAAAAAGCAGTTGTGCTTTTACAAAAAAAGCCCTAAAAAGAAAAAAATACATAAATCAAACTAAAAATAAAGTTTGGTATTATGCATGTTGCTACAGTTGTACGCAACAATGTTTGCTTAGAACACTACCGTTTAATGTCTAAGTAGGTTTTACAGAATGTAATTAATAATACCTTAAACGAAAATTGTGTGCGTTTGAGAGCATTATTAATTAATATAATATATAAAGAAAAAAGAAAATAAACAATTGTAAAAGAAATAATTGGCGAATTTGAATTTTTGAATGTTTGGCGCGATTTATGCAACCCTTACCTATAGAACGTTTGCCAACACCATTTTGTGCTGTTATGGTAACACTTAACTGACACATGTTGGCAACGCTGCGCACATCTGTCAAACGCTTTGACAGCGCACCAACTTCCTTTCCTTTTTTACGTATCGTACGAGATGGTAAGGCTGAAAATATAAATGGAATTTAAATACACTGCCATCGACGCGTTATACAAACAAAAACCCGGTGAAATGTAATACAAATTACGCTATAAACTGTACGATCGTTGAATATGTGAGCATTTATGTGAACGTGCGTGCATTTTAATGAATAACTTGCGAGTTTTTGTTTGTTGTTGCAGTTGATAAAAGTGTTGGTCAGAAACGTATTTCAATTGATTTTTAACTGGATTTTTCGTTGTAGGCTCGTGGACCTAAGAAACATTTGAAGCGTTTGGCCGCACCCAAAGCATGGATGCTGGACAAACTGGGCGGCGTCTTCGCCCCGCGTCCCTCGACCGGTCCACACAAGCTGCGCGAGTCGCTGCCGCTGTTGATCTTCCTGAGAAATCGTCTAAAGTACGCCCTGAACGGCGCCGAGGTGACCAAAATTGTCATGCAGCGCCTCATCAAGGTTGACGGCAAGGTGCGCACGGATCCCACCTACCCAGCTGGCTTCATGGGTGAGTTGCATTGCATATACCTTATTGATTATAAATAATCGTTGGTTTTATTATTCCTATGATAGATGTCATCACCATTGAGAAGACCGGTGAGTTCTTCCGTCTGGTCTACGACGTGAAAGGCCGTTTCACCATTCATCGCATTTCCGCTGAGGAGGCCAAGGTGAGTTCAATGAATTGAGGGATTGAGGGGCTACATCGAAGACCGTTTGGCGTTTTACCGTACGCTAATTGGTTCAAAATGAAGCCCATAGCAATTTTTGATACGACGGTCACTGATCTGAGCATATTTTACTAGCTCTTTCAGTAACTTTTACGTGCAATTACA
>SCDS01000560.1:51622-79201 GCA_004149465.1 Drosophila nigromelanica
CCAATTGGTTCAAAATGAAGCCCATAGCAATTTTTGATACGACGGTCTCTGATCTAAGCATATTTTACCAGCCGTTTCAGTAACTTAAACGTGCAATTACAAATAATTTCAATTGAACTGGGTCATTAATATCAACTAATGAACTTATTCAGTGATAAGTTAACGAAGCAATTCGAACAACTGAATGAAACAAATCGGCCATGAATAAAATAGCCCGATTACACTATGCCCAACCATATCTTACATTTTCATACTTAACATTTCGTGATTCCGTTATCAAGTGTTCGTTGTCGGTAACATGTGAGTGGCAAAATTAATGCTTGCATTAAATAAAACAGCTGATCAGCGGATTTAGTTTTTTATGGGAAAACGTGCATATTTTAACATTTGTAAGAAGTGTCGATCGTGGAATCGGGGTATAAAATGTTTGATTTAGTTCCTGACTTAAAAATTGACCATGACTATGACTTATTAATTAAAAGAACCAACTCCCCAACTCGTATAATTTAAGTATTAATTTGAAACATCGTCTTTTTAACATTTTAATGCTAAATTATTTATTATTTTGTAGTACAAGCTGTGCAAGGTGCGCAAGACACAATTGGGCGCCAAGGGTGTACCTTTCCTGGTCACACACGACGGCCGCACCATCCGTTATCCCGATCCTCTGGTGCATGCCAACGATACCGTGCAGGTAGATATTGCCACCGGCAAGATCACCGACTACATCAAGTTCGATTCGGGTAGGTGGCTTATCAATGATAAAATAATGTTCAGTTTTGGCTGGTTCGAAGACCACAAAAACGTCTTGAAGTTGCGTGGTTCAAATACAAAGCCAATAGCAATTTTTGATACGACGGTCTCTGATTTGTGCAATTTAACAAGCTATTTCAGTAACTTTTACGTGCAATTACATTTACAATGTGTAACTTCCAATCTTTGAGAATATATTTTGCTAAATGTTTTATTCTATTTTACAGGCAACCTCTGCATGATTACGGGAGGCAGGAATTTGGGACGTGTCGGCACTGTTGTCAACCGTGAACGTCATCCCGGCTCTTTCGATATTGTGCACATTAAGGATTCGCAGGGTCATGTATTTGCCACGCGCTTGACCAACGTGTTCATCATTGGCAAGGGCAGCAAGCCTTACATCTCGCTGCCAAAGGGCAAGGGTGTCAAATTGAGCATCTCGGAGGAGCGCGACAAGCGCTTGGCCGCCAAGACCCACTAAAGCCAGCAGCCGATTTGGGGACAAGAGTAATGAGGATTTTTACTTTTTAGCATAACTCTGTACGTTAAGGCTACGGAATTACAAAACGTAAAGAAAAAGTAATTGTGTTGTATTTTTATAACGAATGCTTGGACTGAATTGAGCATAACAATAGCCAAGCCGATATTTGGTTAATTTGGATCATATATAACTAGGAACGTCGATTTCTGTTAATGAATGTGAGTGTTAACATAACTTTCTAGGCATGGGAAGTATAAAAGGCCCAATTGCTCTCAGCAAACGTGTAAAACAGATTATCGATAAGAAGCTGTTTCTATAAAAGGGAGTCTGCATGTATCTAACAAAAATTTATATAAATTTTATTTTATATAAATAGCAGAGCACTACACATTTTTGAACTGTTTTTTTTTTGTTGTAAACATTAAATTGTGATCTTCATCGGATGTTGGCAACGTGTGTATGAAGGTATGAGCAATTTTTGGTTTTGTTACTATAAAATATAAAATATAAATTGTTACTATAAAGTATAAGTAATATAATTATTAAATTAGCTAAAACATTTTAGGAATATCCTTAGAAATAGTTTCGCGCGCAAATTTCTTGCTTATCAATGTTTAGTGCTGTGTAATGTTGTGTTCGTGCAGGGCTGCATCGCTACGAATAATGAACAATAGGCAACAAATTTATCGATAGCATGTTCTGGCTGTGTGTGTAATGCAGTGAAAGGCTTGCGCACTGGGCAAATTAGTTAAAAGCAACTGGAAATTAACTCGCCCACTGAAGTAAATTCTAGGTAACTTGTGCTAATAATTTGAAGCCATATAGCTGCTGGCACCCACAGGCAAAGTCAGGCCATCTAAACGAGTGTGAACGTTTGTTTGTGTGCCCGCATACATATATGTACACACACACACACACACGCATATATATATGATTGTATGTATGTTTGTGTGGATGTTGGTCATATGTTAACATGCCTGATAAACTCTGTGCTGAAGTGAATCATTTGTTTGGCTCCAGTTCGAGTTTGTTTGCTTGTGTAATACGAAGCGCATTAGTTTGTAGATAATTGCGGTATTTGTGCCCTAACATGTAGCTAACGTTGAGTTGTCCACATTCGCAGACAGTCACGTCAGAGAACCCAACGAGAAAGCACCACCCACAAAATAGGAGGAAACAACCAGAAAACAGAACGCTAGAGTGACCAGGCGAACGCACAGCGACATCAGACAAGAGAGTGACCAGAGCCGATTATCATGTCGCAGGCATTGAACAATCCAGCAGGTGGCACGCATCGCGATTATGGGGCGACGGCCAGTGCCACGCCCGAGGTGAGCTTCGCGGCCACATCGAGTGGCAGTTCCGGCTTTAGTCCCACGGAGTTTGTCTCACTGAGCGAGGATATTGGCCACAATATCACAGCCATACACAGCAGCACCAAGCAGCTGGAGAAGCAGCTGAAGCTCGTTGGCACCGCCAAGGATTTGTCCAGCTTGCGCGAGAAGATACACGGCATTAATACGAAGACCAATGCACGTGTCCAGACCACCAGTCAGGACCTGCAGCGCCTGCAGGCCGTGGTCTCTGCGGGCGATCGCCAGCAGAAGCTGCAACTGGACAAGCTGACCGAAGATTTCCAAGATGTGGTCAACAAATACTCGATGCAGCAGAAGCGCATTTCGCAGGCCACGCGACAAAGCTACCAAGCAGCGGCCGCCGCCGAGCGCGAGTCTGACGTCTCCGCTCGAACGGAGCTGCTGCAGCTGCAGCGCCAGGAGCAGGCGGGCCTGCAGCAGCAGCACGATATGCTGCTCGAGCGTCAGCGCCAAGTGGAGCAAATTGAGGCCGACATACTCGATGTGAACGTCATTATGAACAAGCTCAGTAACTTGGTTGTGGAGCAGAGCGTGGTGGTGGGTGAGTACAGATTCCTACTATAAAAACTCTTCACAAATTTGAAAAATCTAAAAACAAAGGTTTTATTTCATACGTATATTGCTTACAAAATATTAGGGTTGCGTTGTTGGGTTCATGATCTAATATTTATTATCTACTTATTAAGTGAACGAAAGTAATCAGTTGGTCAGTTCTGGTTCAACCTGAACAACTGAATGAAATGGATTGTGAGAGAGCCCAAGAACTCTAAGCTCTTAGTCACATTATGAAAATAACGAAAAATTCGCCCTTAAAGCATAATGACTAAAGAATTCTAGCTATCCTAATGAAACGTGGCATATATAAGTTTTTAATGAAATTTAATCTAAAATCTTTACACTTTATTTGACACGGGTATATATTATATATTATTATATATTCCAAGTTTCAAGTCTAATTAAAAAAGGAAAGTAATAAAATAAAAAAATAAAAATCACTCGTTATTGCACTGAATGAAAATGTTGTATTTGATGTATCATATTAAAATGTATGTTTTTTTTCATAGAAAACATGGAAGCCCATATAGAGCGAACGGCCGATGAGTTGGAAGGGGCTCGCAGTCATCTTGAAAAGGCGGCTGCTAGCCGCAATAGCCACCGGCGTAAGATACTGATACTTTTAGTGATTGCTGTGATAATAGGATTAATTGTAACTGGCATTATAGTCGGCAAATTGAGTTAATTGTTTTACACATACACTTATATATCTATATACATACACATCTACATACAAAAATACACATAAAACTAACTAAATGAAAGTTTTGTAAAACTATTTTTATAAAAAAAACAAATGCATTAATCACAAAGTGAGCAAAGACAAAACAGCAAGAATTCAATACAAATTCGAGTTTAAATCAGAAGCGCGTTGTAGTTTGTAGTTATGTGTATAAGAAAAAGAAGAAATAATTATAATTATAAATATAAATTTATGTGAAAACAAGGAAACCATTTAAAATTACACAATAACAATTTAAACTATTCAACGCTTTTAAATGTTAAATTATTTCCTGTTAAACAACAAAAAAATATCAAAACAATAATTTGCGTTTTGCATTAAATGTACAATTTGTTTTTGTAGTTAAGCAAGCAAATAATATTCGTTAAATAATATCGGTTGATTGCTTATCGGTCTATGCTTAAGATATTAAAATGATAACTTTATATAATCTGATTTGATTGTCTATTTATTTAAATTTGTTGTCAGTACTCAAATAAAACCGGGTATCTACAAAATATCGATAAGTGTGGAGCAAAAACTGTGTTTACATACACTTCACGTTAACATCAGCTGAAGAGAAATTATCGACTGACCTCCACTGTATATCCAGCATCAGCTGTTAAGAATTTACAAAAAACGTGCTTGCATCGAAGTTATATTGTTTATAGTTAATTTAAATATCAGCAAAATGCCACAAGGTAAATTTAAAAAGGCCAAGCTACCCGCTGCCATACAAAACAAGAAGAAGCAGCAGAAACAGGCAGCGTTCACACGTCGATCAAGTGAGTGGCAACAAGTGGCTGGCTATTGTTTACATTAAAATAATACTTCTATATGCTTCACAGATGCTCCCATACAAGCCAAGAAAGGTAAATTCAATGAAACGCAAAAAATCAAGGCGGTCATTTCGAAGTCGGTTAACAAAAGTGTTGAAAGCGAGCTGCGTTCGCGTGCTCACGAAGGATACATCCAGCTGAGCAAAGCCCAGGAAGCGGTGGCCAAACATCATTCCACACAGGCCGCCGCAGCAGCGGCCGCCAGCACAAGCAAAGCGGCGGAATAGTCTTACACGATAGCTTTAAGTTTAAATTAGAATTAATTAAAGACTGTTACAATTGACTGTTTGGACAGATACGTTTTGTCGCTCTTTAAAATGATGAGGCAGCTTTATAAAAATCTTTTAAGCCGTGTTGTATATATTGCTAACAATTAAGATTGATCTAGTCGGGCGTGCCCGGCTGCGATAAACAAACTTAAACTCAAAGAAAGCTAAATCGACTTTGCTAGTATTGCTGACCAAGACTACATATACTATTATAGGGTTGGCATTCTTCTGCCTGTTACACAGATTTTGTTCAGGTTATAATGAAGACGTTAAGCTGAGTCGATTAAGCTTGATGAGCTTCAGCTGGCCAATCGACAGGCCGCTGTTCATATAAAAGTATCTTTTCACGAGTCGCTGTTTTTCCATAGCCAGATACAGGGTATAAAAAATAAACGCACCATCCTCTCACATTCCTGGCCAAACACTGTTCTCTTCAATAGAGTGGTGCTGTAATTGCCGGCTGAGTGCTATGCATTTGCATGCTGCTGAATATGCAGAGGACACTTCAAATTTCGCAGCATAAAACTAAAAACGTAAAGCGTAAAACGTTCAAAATCCGTCGCACCCAAACTGTGCGCCACCTGGTCACACCTGAGCGCACCTCGCTGTGTGAGAGCGAGTGCTCGCTCATTTGCATGCGATTGACGGGTGTGAGAGGGGGAAGCGGGGGCGCGAGGGACGGAATCAAAGTGCAATTCGAATCAGCATAGAAAAACAACAAAGACAAGAACCAATCGACAGCGGATTTTTGCGTTATTCGACGAGAGGAAGCGAGGGCTAATTAAAAGCGCATCAAAAGCGCCGAAATTTGCATAGCAAACGAAACGAAACGTGGCAAAAATTAAATAAAAATTGTTAGTTTCACATTTATATATATTTGTTTTTTTTCTATTTTGGTTCATTTTCATTTTACTTTTCACTTTTCATTCTGCCAATGGCAAAAAAAAAACTTTTTTGACAAGTCGAGGGAGGAGGGCTGGGGAGCAACACGCCCAATAAATGTCAGCGCACAAAAGTTTGTTGCCAAACTATTTTTATAATTATACAAACACAAACTAATTGCGATAAGTAGCAAAATGACTTACCAATTTGAGAAACATTCCTTCTGCTGCCAGCGGGCCATAAATTACGCAAATGTCAAAGTTGTCAAAGTTGCATGTTGCCTGTCGTTGTTGTTGTTGTTGGTCATTTGCCCCGAAATATACATATTTGCTCCAAGACAGCCAACAAATGTGATGTGTTCGGTGTCAACTTATTAGGTCCTTCACTTTAAGCCGTTCTATGCGATTCTCAAAAGTTCAAGTAAGCCCACAAAGCTGACTTATTATTTTCTTTATTTTCGCTAAATATGATTGAGTGAGACAGAAAATGGACTACCATCAAGAGAGAGCTGGTAACATAGAAAGAGAGGGAGCGATAGAGAGAAGAGGACAGAGAGACTATAATGTAAGAAGAGAGAGAAATTTTTAAAGGTAAATAGTAAAAAGTTAAGTGAGCTATAACAGAGAAAGAGAGAGTGGGTGTGTGAGAGAAAAAAGAAATAATCTTAAAATTGTAAAGATATCAATTTATTGGTTTTAGAAAGGAGAGAGCCTTATATTTTAAGCCATATCGGTTGTAAAAATCTAAAACAAATTAAGTATTTATAGAATACGGGGGTTATTAAAAAGTAAAAATCCGTATGGTTCTTTAAGTAAAGTCCACACAACAAATCTGATGCACTCGACTAGCTGTCAGTTATTTTAAGCGAAAATGTCACTGAAGATTTACCAAAACAATTGATGGGACTGCATTTTGGTGGCTGTTTGATTGATTTACGTTTACTGTACTCCCACACGGCTTAAGGCCTGCAGTGGAAAATGCGCTGGGACACCCACACAGCTGTGCACAGGCGTTTGTCACACATCCGCACAAAGGATAATGACCATTACAAAAGCGGAAATCACACGACCAAACATCCTTTACAAGTTTTTCCATTTAAAACATATTTGTCCGGTAGGCTTAATGCCCAAATGTGTGCCTTGAGCAGGCAGCCCAACAACAAAATAGCGAAAAATGAAAAAGAGATGGAGATGGAGAAAAAAAACTATTTAAATATCGACGTGTGGCCATTGTCCACTGTGTCCAGGCTGGAATGTCCAGCAGGGCCTACCTGCGGCTGCCTCATTGTGTGCGAGGCGCGCATGTAAATTTGTCCAACTGGATGCAAAGACAAACACTTGAAACGTTGAATGGACAAACGGCCGCCAGTTTCTGGCCACCTGCGGCATTTATTATAACTATTTTTTTTTCTTTTTTTTTGTTTTTGTTTTTTTGCATACAATCGCGACTGGGCCAAGAGAATTGTGTGCGAATTTTGATTTATTCGACAATGGCAATGGCATTTATATGCAGTTTTTCAACTTTATTTTCGGTTAAGGCCTATTTTAAATTTGTACTTTTCCTACGTATTTTGTTTTTGTTTAATGTAAATGAATGGCACGAAAAAAAAGCTGTCAAACGGAGCCTATAATAGAAATAAAATATTTCAATTCCTTTGTTGGTGCTGCCTGTAAAAATCGGCTTAAAAGTGCCAACGTAAAGGTTTCAATGCACGTTGCTGTTTATTTCATTGTTTTTTTTTTGGACAGCAATCGAATACAATTGCTTGAGATTAAACAGACTGATATATCAATATTTATTTAAGAAATCAGAAAGTATTTAATTTACCAGCAATTTTTATTTTTCACACATTTGTTAAAGAAATTAAGAGAGTTTTTTATTACGGGTTTCTTCAGTTAATATTGCGATAAGTTCCTTTTTATTGCCTTTCACATTGTACCCTCCTGTGAAATGTAAATTTTAAGACTCACGCTTAGCGATTATATAATTGTTATACACATACATATATGTTTTATGTAGCGAGACGGTGCTGATATCAAATTGTATCTACAACTTCAATTTAATTATAAGCCATGCACGGCTCATCAAAATTTCTGCAGCGACCGTTGCAGGTGCAAATTCAGAACTTCACAGTCCGCATCGTCGTCGCCAGTCGCCACTTGGTAGTCATCAGTCCTGCGCGATCCCATTTCGGTTCCACATTATTATTATCCACGCTTTGTGGCCCGTTCCCGTTCCCGTTCCCGGTCCCTCTTGGGTCTGATCGGGGCTGGTCCAGTTTGCCGCTTATTGAATGGCCGGCCGCGGTACAATTCATTTGCAAAGCGTATCCAAAAATGTTGATGGGATTATTATATGTTGCTCTTGAATGTTGAACTGCAGGTGGAATCTCAATATACCTGTGTGCAGGTCTTTATCTTTTTAATGTCGTGGATTGCTTTGTGTTTTGCTTAAAGCATTAATTTATGTATTAAAAAGTTAGAAATCCGTGTGCACAGGTGAATTTTCTGTCCCTATGTATTTATACATGTTTCTGAGGTACACATATATATATATATATAATTTGGTATTGCCAGTGAAGTTGTTGATTATAAATGGAGATGGTAATTTAAGGACAGGTGAGGGTAGTTCAATGGAATGACGTCTGGGAATGCCGTTAACTTGTATGAGGGAAACAGTTCTTAAATTAAAAATTTACAAAGAATTTTGATAAAATTGTTTTAATAAACTAAAAAATGTATTTAAGGTTAAGCAACCAAATAATATAATATTTAGTTGTGCTCAACTTTTTTGATATCTTCCAAATTTGTTCTCTAAAATCATAACACGTATGTATATTCGACTGTTTGGCTTTAAAACAATTCGGTTTAATGGAAAACTATAACTTACAATTGTCTAAATCAGTAAACTAAAATGGAAATAAATATTAAGGATATTTGATGTATTTTACTTCCGCCGGCTGCAAATTTAAACTAAAAGCGGAAGAAAAAATCTGCTGGAAAAAGCGCACACCGGATGTAAATGCGGCCCAGCTGCAAGCCAAACTGCAATTGTCATCAATACGACAGCAACAACAATAAAAGCAAGGACTACAAAGCCAATTCGTAAAACAAAGGCAACCGACAACAACCAAAGGCAAAAAGCGAATTTCAATAACGGATGTGAATAAACCACAAGAGATCGATTACCTCCCCAGCGTGCGGGCAGCGGCAACAGCGACAGGACTCGGCTCGCCTCACCTGCCTGCTGTCAGGATAACAGATGCGCACAGGTACAGCACACAGAATTTGTATCTGGTATGCAAAAATATCAGTTAACTGCATAAACAGCGCGACGCGAAACAGCTAAAAAAACATGCAAGAAGAATTAACCAAAAATGCTATAGAACGGAAAATCACAATGCCAAACTATGGAATACCCTAACAATTGATGAACTTTTCTGAAGAGCTAATAATAAGCAATAAAAATAAAGACATTTTAGCTAAATCTTTAATCTTTACTTTAAAATTCAACTTAATCTTTTAAATTGATTGTTTAGAATAATCCAGCAGATTTTGTGTATATTAAATGAAGAATAAATTTGATGAACTATGTAAAGCTAAATACTAAATACTAAATTTATAAATTGTTACATGACCTAATATTCTAAAGACAAGATATTGTTAAACTTGATAAACTGCGATATGACTTGATTTTCCTAACATTCAGAAAAATATATTAATCTTCTGCATAAACAACTTTCCTTAAGTGAAAACGGTACAGGGTATTAACAGCTGTCCCACCAAAAAAAAAAAAAAAAATCCGGCCTGTTGCTCACAAAAAAGTGCCAAGTTGAAATTTATTTAACGCAAAAAACGCAGCAGCCGCAGGCGCAGGCGCAGGCAGCGTCGGCCACTCGTTAAGCGCGACGGCAGCAGCAACAAAAGCTCATTAAGGTATTGCACCTGGTGCATCTGGAAGAGCTGAGCTTCAACTGAAACTGAAATTGAAACTGAAACTGGTAGTGTGGACTGTGCGCCGACGCAGAAAGCGAGCGGTCGGACGCTTGGGGGCGATATTATGGATATATATAATATAAGATCAAGCACCTGGCAGGGGAGCATCCATAAATGTGTGGATATTATTACGGTAAACAGGCTGATGCATTTTAAATTGATTTTAAGATCACTCGCCACTCCACTCTCTCTAATTGGCCAGGAAAGTGGTTCGTAATGAGGCTGTGTCGCCATCAAACTGATGAACCAGCGATTTAGCCAAATGGCTTATTGAAAAGCCATCAGTTAAATCGGTAAAAGTTTGCACAGCGCTTATTTTAATAATATACATCAGCTGATGTATAACCCAAACTGACCCATTTTTCAGCTGGCCAAATATTGTAAAGGGCCCAGTTCCTTGGAACAATAATTCAAAAGTCATCTCGGTGCCTCATTGTAAACGCATTAACTCAAAAGAAGCAGCCGTCTCAAGGTGTAAATAAAGGTGCTGTGCCGACAAAGAGCCAAAGAGAGCTCCGAACGCCTACAGAGGCACAATGCCTCAATAGAAACAGTTGCACACAAAACCAAATTGCCAGCATTGTAGCCAGGATAACACATTAATCATGTGACCAAAATGTTGCTGGAATACTATATACATGCATATACGCAAGACTTTAATATATGGCCAAGGCCATAAATGTCTCCAAGGCTTTTATAAAGCAGGCAATGCGAATGTTTCATTGCCTGCAGCTGAAAACAACACATACACACATACATATATCCTGCGTGCACAGCATCCGACCAGGTCATCTACTTGCGGTCAAGATTGGTTAACAATGGGCGAGGGTCGAGGCAAAAGTCATTTGAGATTCGTTAAAGAAAAATTACACAACGTTTTGTGGAGCAATTACCAGGTGTAAAAATGCTCAAGGGCGTGGACTAATTGTTCGACTCGGAACAACTTGCGAAATGCCTCATGCAGGACGATTCTTCTTCTCGGACGCATGACAAATGCAATGGGCAGGACTTGCAGTCCCATCCTGGTTCCTTGTAATCAAAAACTCCATGTACGCAACGTGCGCTGTAATTTTGTGCCTCTTTTGTTCCAATTGTAGGCCAATTGTTTTGCGGCCTTTGTCGGAACTTTTATTGAAAAGCGACTATTGGTATCAAAGACTCTTGGTTCGAATCTTTTGCCCAATTCTACGTATTGTCAATTGTGCTGCGCTACTGAAGCGTTATTAATGTTGGTCGGCCACTAGCCAAAAGTATTTCTCAAGTACTCTGCCGCATTATTTGTGCGGCTGCGATGATTTGACAGCTGAAAATACGTGGAAAACTATCGAGAGTACGAGACTTTTGTCTACATATTTGATTAATATGCTGAGTAGTAAAATGTTATTTAAGGGAATCCAAAATAATACAATACTTAATACAATACCTTTGGTGTTATATATTCAACGTAATAGAGTTCTCTCTTAAAAAAAATCGTTAAATTAATTAATATATCTAAAATATTAATATATAAATTTTAATATATTTTGTATGGTGTGTGGTGTGTGTTATAAAAACATCAGGAGGAATACAAAAAAAAATTTTTTAATATAGTCATCGGTGAAGCAACTGAACCACCAGGATCCAGGTTAGAATCCCAGTCTAGTATATGGATGAATTGTTGTCTCAGCCGAATTGTAGCCAGTGCTATTTTAAAAATTGGAGTGATTGAATAATCATTATAACAATAACATATTCGAGTGGAATAAAGTGAAGTTGAAACGTTCCTAAGGTTGCTATTTACATGGTTAAACAATTTTAATTTCTAAAATATATAAGAGCAAGAACTGAGAAAGTATTCTTAATTTATGTGGTCCTCTATGAGGACATCTCACATAGTATAAATAAATAATATACAGTCTCTTATACTAAAATAATTGATATCAAAGCTATTAATTTCGAGTTTAGATTAACCAAAAGTTATCCAGTTAATTTTTGAAATTATTTTCAATATTGAAGTAATAGTTATTGCAGTATAATAATGATCGTATCCATATTCAAAAAAAATGCTGAAAACATCTTTTTAGCTCATTTAACTATTTGTTTTTTACCCTTCGTTATCTTTCAACTGATTTCCAGTTCAACACTGTCCTTTGTCTGGCCTATACTTGGCAAATGTTTCCTAGGCTTGGGCTTAATGCCTGCATGCACTCAATTTACCTTTTGCCTTTGACAATATTGACGAATCGTTTATAATCGCTTTGCCCCGCATAAACTTATCGGGAATCCATCTAAATTTTGCACATGCCAAAGGTGCTTTGTGCATTGCAAATTCAAAACACTTAACTGGGCCCAGACCACAGACTATTAGGGACTACCGCTGATAGATATCAGCCAGAGCACATCGGCAGGCTCAGCTCAGCTCAGCTCAGAGGCAGCTATGAGCCATTTCCGAAACTAAGTGTTGGGTTGTTCCTGTGCTTCGGGACACCACTTCCTTGGCATTGTGGTCGGGCTCGGGGGCTGCACAATATTTGGGTTTTTCCTTTTTTATTTTATTTTTTTTTTTATTTGGCAAGCGTCTCATGTGACATAGCTGCACAGAGGAAGTAGGTGTATATGTTGTGGTTGATTCAGGCTGCCTGCCATGTACAGGATACCTGTCCTTTGGAGGCTGGAGACTGGAGGAGAGGGATGCTGTTGCTGTAAGCTGATATGTGCACGTTGGGAGCGCGCAATTTTGGCATTAGTCTAAAATGCGGTCTGGCATTTAATTTCTATTTCAACATTGCATTGAAATTTGAGCGCTTACCACAGGTGTGCCGGGCTGCGAACTGGGACTTGCTGCAGGTTTTTCCACGCATTTGTTTGCTCTTTGGCCATGCAATTCACTTATGTGTATTTAACGTTAGTCCATCGCTTGTATATTTATTTTGCCTTTGAGAATTTCGCCTCAAATTGTGCGTGTTGAACGTTTGACATGTCAGGGCTGGGCTCCGACTTTTGCGGCTGGGACCTTTGGGCCACTCGCTCTTGGCGCTCCTTAAAATGTCAAACGCTCTGGCAGCGGGAACGTCACATGTGGCGCTTGCCGCTAATGGAAATTGTGGCAAGCAACTGACGCACGACGACTTCCTGCCGTGTAACTGGAAATTTATGCTAAAAAGCTGTTACCTAGACAGGGTTGTGGGTGGATGTGGATCTGGGTGTATACCAGACATTTTGGAGGCCTTTTTGCTTTTAGTTATTTGTGTGAAAAACAAATTTTTTATTATTATTGTTATTTTACTCGAGGAACATGCAATTTCTAGTCATATTCCAATTCTTGCTTAGGGCATAATTACTGTGTTAGATTGATTGTAACGCTGGAGTAATACCTTTTTTTTTTGTAAGAATAATTTTTTAGAAACATATTTAAATTTGAAGTGTATTTTTATTTGATTGAATTTCAGGAATATATTTACTATAAAAAATGAATTAATTATTATATATATTATTTTTTAGAGAAATTAAAACACTTTAACAACATTTAATAATAATCAACATTAAAAATAATATTTATAATCCATATTCTCGAATAAGTTTTGTAATCCCATATTTTTAAGTTTTCACTTATTTTATATTAAAAAATAATTTTTTCTGAAAAACAAGTATTGGAATTAAGTATTCAAAAATTGTTGGCAAAGAGAAAAATAATATATTGACTATAGAAATATCTTATATTTAATATACAATCCTTGAAGATTTTCCGTACGTTCACTCTAACAGTATACAGAACAATTAGATTTAGAAAAAACTGGAAAAACTTAGATTTGATCTCTCCCATATTCAATCTTTTTTAAACTGTTTAGCACTGGGAAAATAAAAATCTTTCATAATTACAGTATGGAAAACTTGGCAAGTGTATTAAAGTTTCGTTTTGGCCATTATATATATGTCGTCTTCTTCCTTGGTGAATCCCAGCTCGTGCGCTCTGTGCGTCGTTTTTGTTGGCCTGCGGCACGTGGCATGTTTTTGCTCCAAGTTCACACTTAACAAACAACCGAACTGAATACTGGGGCTGCCCTTTGGCCTATGAGTTGGCTGGCGCTCGTTTGCTTTTTGTCTGTTCGAGTCTCCATCGCATAATTTTTCACTTGTATCCTTTTGTGTATGTCTTCCTTGGTGCTGCACACATGCAGAGCACAAGGCTTTTATATTTTTATGTGCCTTTTTTTCTTGTTGCGGTTGTTGTTGTTGTTGTTGTTGTACACACCCACATGGGCATTTCCATTTCAATCTTTAAGTGTGTGTGCGTTCTGTTTCGACCGTTGATAAATTTGCTTAGATTATTATCCTGGTGCGGTTTGCTTTCTGGCGTTATCTTTTGCTGTAATTAGTCTCAAGCTTGTTTGCGCCGCATTTACACAAAATGCTTTTTACGTCGGCACACGCACAGGACTCAAAGCAAAACAGGACTTTAGACGGTTTGTCTGATAATGTACAATAGAGCCGAGAATACATTTATGCTGTTGGACTCTTGTGTGAGAGCTGACTGTGGTTGGGGCCCAGCAAATTGGTTTCCATATGAGAATTGTTTGGGTTATATATAAATGCACGTCGCTCCTAAATCAAAAGTTGAGTAACTATGGGCATACTCGTTATTTTCCTACTTATTTCGGAGATGTTTGTTATGTAAGCTTATTATCTTGTTATCTTCATAGTGCTATTATATGACCGACATCGTAAAACTCGTTAATGCTATCCAATAAAATTAGTTAGCAGAAAGAAGGTTATTTTTTGAAAAATGTTTTCTCAATAATGCATATATTTTAAATGTAGAATCAATTTATACGACAAATCATGAGAAAAATGCTTTCCAACGTGAAAATCATTTGAGTTTTGCCAAAGTTATGGAATTTTGAATTATTGAAGTTATGGATCCGTGAGCTGTACATGTTCAAATCAAGAACATTGCACAAACACAACATACTCCTTTCACTTCATAAACATATATACTTTATTTCCTTAAAAAATTATTTAAAAATTTTTAAATGTTTGAATTAAAAATGTTGATAAACTAATTATATTATTTTTATTTTTCTATTCATTTTCATTGAATTTTGATTAAATTAGTCACTAATATTTTCCACAAATAAACATTTACAGTTTATCTTAACAATGGCCACTCTTCTTTCTAGAGAACTCTGCAGTCAATGGACTTGTCCTGGCTAACATCATTGCGGAACCGCCTCAACCCAAATGGATGGGCATACAAAGGGCGGCAACCTCAAAATATTTGCAATCCTGCCCAGAGGTATAATAACTAAATCTTTGCTCGGTCCTGGTAAACATGTTGCAACATGCGTTAAGGCGCTTAAGCCCAGCTCGTTGTGTCTAAGCCGTGGGATTAAATTGGCTCAAAGCGTTGCCGAAAATGCGCCTTAAAGGTAAAAGGTGAAATTTTGGGCGAGGACGTTTTTTTTTCTTTCTTTCGAGAAATGATCCTTTTTTCCCGTTGGCGGTAGGTGTGCACCGCATAATTTTGCACTCAATAGTAAATAGAAACCTCAAGCCATACTAACCAAAGCTAGGCGAGTTTTTCCTCGCCTTGGCCAAGTCCATCAATCATTTCTTAGCCGGCCGTCAAGTCAGCCAGGCACATTAGCATTTATGAAGTTTGCCCGGTGAATTTTTTCTCTGCTTCTCGTTTTTTCGTCTTCGACTAACAAAAGGCTCATTCAGTGTTCGCCTGGTTGGTTGACTTTAATAAGATTTTCATAATTTCATGCGCTTGTGCATATTTGGAGTCAATTAATGTCAAAGTAGTTTGGAAGCGCTGCAATCGATCAAATTATAAATGCAGTGGAGGTTTCTTGGTGCAATGAAATTATGGGGCAGTTTTCATATGCCATACATGAATATGAATGATGATGGCTTGGGCCACCGTTATATGACCTTTTCCCCTGCATTATGCAAGGAAAACGATGACTTTTGATTAACCAGGAAAGCAGTAGGTGTTGATGCTAGCGATAAGGCGAAGGCTTTTGTGGGAACAGTGACAACAGCTAATGATTAGACGCCGGCGCATTTCCCATCAATTTGATATGCTCATGTGCAGTAGGATAGTTAAGATTCTTGGATAAGAAAGTCGAAGCAAGTCACATGAAACTAATCGAAACATTCATGGGAGAAATATGCGTTAGATCGTTCTGATGAGCATGAATATCTTCAGAAAAATATACTTCTATAAAAATAAATAATGTATTCTGTTTTAATAATATTGAAACTTTTTGTATTCATTAATTTTGTCCCTTTCGTTTGCAATTATATTTTTTATTAAATAATAATTGTTACTAATTCAATCCATTGAAATTCACAAACACAATAACATTTCATTAACTAAATTAAAATAAACCAGAAAAGTCCGCAAAACAGTCAAACAAATTTTTCGCAATGCTTTTTATATTAAAAGCGGCATTTTAAATGGCATTTCATTGTATGCACTTAATCCAATTGTTGAGCCGTGTAAAAACGTCGCGATAGCGAGTGAAATAATACAAATAATAATAATAACCGACATGGTAATTAGTTAATTTATAATTTCATATGAACTGTTAATTTATGAATTCAATTAATGTTTATACGCGCGTGTCAGAGTGGATTAAAGTCTAATTTAATAACCAACTAGTGCTAAAGGTAAAAAATAAAAAAATAATTATTTTATATAAATTTAATAATAAACCAGCAGGACAACAGACAAATATAAGCGGAAAGCGTTGAAATGGAGAAGCTAATGCACTTTTTCCTGCACGGATTTATGACACGCACTGCACACAACTGTCAACTGCCAGGAATTGGAGGACTACGGATGATGATATGTTATGGATACGCAGATACGCGGACAGCCCAACATTTGTTGACACATGCTGGATGATACTTTGGGTAAACCACAGCAGCTTCAACAGACGCGTTTACAAGTCACAAGAACGCCCCCATATGTCATTGAGAGTCAACTACTTAAAGGAACTGTCAATTGCCTTGGGTAATGCCAAGGATAATGCATTCCTTTAATATAATTTATGCCTGGCAGCGTTCAAGTGGATATGTAATTCCTTCAGCCATGTCCACGCCTGCGCACAGCTGGCTTGTAACCCAAGACATCTCCGACTGATCAGGACATTCAAAGTAGGGAGTGGTGTTCGGGGGCCACGCCAAATGCCAAGTTAATCATATTGTTGACTGCAACTGCAGCTAATTACAAATCAATTTGTCCCAGCCCCACCAAAGAAACCAAAGCAAAGCAAACCAATTCCCCACAGGAAATGAGTGCGGCCTGGCCGCTGCAATCACCTGCCATTTTATGTGGTCGCATTTTTTGACAAGTCTATTAAAATGTTACTGTAAGTCTGCTTCAATATATATACATATAAATACGTGTATATAGCTGCATAAGGTAGAGCGTAGTTTAAAACAGCGAATGGAAACTATGTGCTATAAATCAATGAGACGACTTTGATGTGCAGCAACATAACAAACTCATAAACTGAGAAGAGTCCACTTGAAGTGTGACTTTTATATTCTCGTAGTAATAAAAGATATATTGAGTTCTATTACGGCAAAAGTCAAGTTTGAAATTATTCTCTTGTGGCGTTCTTGGTAAAAACCATCTTCTCGTCGTTGTTGAATAGTGCGGTTGAAGTTGAACTTCTTTCTTATGCTAATACTATGATTCTATATTCCATTATACACATTATAGACGAATGCCATTTTATCCAATCTAATAAATAAACATTTCAAAATTATAAAAATACCTTAGAATTTTATATTAAATATACTTTTCTTATGTTTTTTTTCAGCTGCAAACAGGGTCCTCTAAATAAATAGCTTTCTCAACTTTCAACTCGAATGTGCTCCCCTGCCTTTATTAGCACTCGAGTCTGAGGAATCCTTTCCTCAACATTACGACGCAAAACAAGCACTTCAGCTTCACTGCCTGGCCATTGTGCCCAAGAACTGGAAGCATTTGTCTTCTAATTATGATTTCAATAGGTTTTGCAAAATCAAAGAAGGCGTAATTCGCTCTCACCAGTCCGTCAAGGAGCGAACAGCGTCTTATAAACAATAGCGTGGTCCCTTTAAGGCGGCAAATCAAATCAAAGAAATAACAAACAACCAAAATAATAATAATAAATAAAAAACGGAGTATAAAACCCTGGCCCTGAAACTGAAATACATGCATGCATATATATATGTATGTAGGCCATTGTTGACAGACTCAGGCCGCAAACAAAAAGAGTTCTCTTTTTGTTAGCCCACAAAAGGAGCGGAAAAAGCGATCAAAGAGGCAAAGAGCTGCAAAAAAAAAAAAAGAAAAGAAAAAGAAATAACTGAAAATAGGAAGGTACAAGCGCTCAACTCTGCGCCTTGTTCTTGAACAAAACGCGAGGCATCAACACATATCCCCTTGCACACAGTGTGTGCACACATGTACATGTGTGTTTGCGGATTCCTTTTGCGGCCAGCTTAGGACCGTACTCATCACCATCATCTGCCTTTGTTGCCGGGGCGATGCGGTGTCTTAAGCGCTTTAAGCGAAATTAAAACATTTCACGCAGCAGGCGAGCATTTTTAGTCGGCTGCTTGTTATGCAAACATTGCCACAGATTTTCGCATTTATTGTTGTACAGTACACTGGAGAAAAATATAAGCTACATATATAAGAGAAATTTTTAAAGTAGAAATTTCGAAATAAAAAATTAATAATTTCTATGTATGATAATAAATAATTTATTTTTCATTTTTAGAAGGTTAATTGCTAAGATTTCTTTTTATGGAATTTGGCAGATATTTTAAGCTGCAAATAGTACAAGATGGGTTGCATAATGATAAAAGGCTGAGTAGTGGAATTTTATACACGTTAGAAATTCCATCGACTACTCTCTTCATTTAATATTTGTCACCCAGTTATGAAATTCCAAGCACTTGGCTAATTTATTGTGGGGTCATGTAGTTTTCGAATGCATTCTTTGAGTGCACACACGCGGACATCAGATTTAGAGCAGGACGCTTATCATGTCCAGCATACTGTGCTCACAACCGGCCACGTAATCAGCACAGTTCCAGCCGCGCGTGCCCAGCTCGGCAGCATCATAGAGGCTATTCACGTGCTGCAGTCGCAACTCGGCGGCGCTGGTTGTTGGCCTGCGTAAGGTCACTAATTAGATCTGGAGTCTGTCCAGGTTGTGGGGAGGGTCACCGCAATAACCCACAAACTTACATGAATAGAATTTTGAATATGTTGCCCAATACGCCGTTGTGGGCATCCAGTGGAGAGGCGCTCACCTCACAGATGGTGCGCAGCAAACAGGCGGTGCCATTGTAGCCATACTGACCCAAATAGTTAACAATCGCGCGATAGAAGTCGTGACGTGTAAAGCAAGGCGGTGTCGAAATCGAACGTTTCTCCCGGCTATCGCCATTGCGGCCGTTAATTGGCGTCACATCGCTGCCAATGCTGAGGAAATCCTCGTCCAGATCCCACTTTAAAGTCAAGCATTATTGTTGCCCAGCGTGAAGCCCAGCGCTCTGCCCACTTACCCTATCAATCCACTCATTGTAAGAGTCATTTGTTGGCAAGCCATAGTTGGACTCAAAGTTGAAGGCCACATACACATCGCGATAGGGCAGATCCAATGGAATGGCCACCGCGGCCAATAACTGAATGCACAATTAATAAAATCAGATATCGATTGGTTTAAATTTTCCCTTGCTTACGCCTACGGCACCGCCACGGGGAAAGAAGAGAAGTGCTCTGGTGACTTTTACAGTCAGCAAGATAAGTGTACATCCAACTGGGAAGTAGCCAAAATGATGCAAGCGGTTGCAACCCATCACGAACAATGCGCTAAGTGAACTGTTTGCAGTTCTGAGTTGCAAGTGGCACAAACCCCATCAACAAAATGGCAAGTAGATGTTGCAATTGGAAAACCAACAAAAGAAAAATTCACAAGAAATGGGTGTCAAAATATAGCATTAGCCAAATACAGGGTGCGTGTTCTTTTAACTAACAAAAGAATAACCAACTACAAGAATTTCTCTTGAATAGAAAACTGTTCAAAAATATGTTCTAAAAAAAGCAGAAATCTTGATCTTCAGATATTTGGAGTAAATGGGAGAGTTTTGATGTTTGTTGTATTCCAATTGTACACCAATTGTTTTTATAAATTCTAAAGTTGTCTGATGGTGTTGCGATTTTATTCATATTAAAGAAAAATATAATAGCTCAGATATGCTGAGTTTGATTAGAATATAATGCAAAACAGTTTTTGGTATAAAAACAAAATTGTATATAAATTGTTATATTCCAATATGATATAGAAGTGCGATGATGATAGTTTGCTGTAATTTAATATAGTGAGTCATAGTTTATTAATATATACATATATACAAATTTATTATATGTTTTTATTTTGGCCTGATTGCATGATAAATTGATCCGAGCAATATTCATTAATAAAAGTTTAAGTCAAGATGACATTAAAACTGAGAACAGACAGGCGGACAATAATTTCGCTTAGCCCTGTAGAGACATTAAATTATGAATGAATTTCCAGTAGAGCTCAGCAGTCATCCGATCAGCCCAAAGAACACAGCTATAACTGGAATATGCAAGTTTTACACAGTTTCCGCATGAACTCACCGCATATCTTGGCCAGGCCGCAGCGGCAGAGTGGAAAGCGTCAATTGGTTGGTGCTAATTAGTAGAATTTGTAACATTTCTCTTCAAAGACGGTGCAGCACAAAATTCGATTCTAGACAGCAGACTTTTGTTTCTATATAGTTTTGATATATGTATTTTTTTTTGGTAATAAATGCGTTAGCAAGAACTTTAAGAGCTTTTTTTTTGGTAGGCAGTGAGAATCAGTAACGTGCTGCTGGGCAAAGCATTAACAACGTGCGCATCGTGAAGTGATTTCGAATTTAAAAAGCCCACATAAATACTTATATACAACAAATTGAATATGAAAGCGAGAATATTGATAAGTATAGGTAGTTGTCTATATATAAGTATATTAAGTGATTTATTTTCAATTACATCTGCGGCTTATGGCAGTCTCTCAAAGCATGAGCGTACCAAAAGAAATCCCATACCGTGGCTCATCTTTCCCTCGACCTCACCCACTCGCGTAATGGTGAGCATAAAGAAAAATGTTTCTTTAAATTAAATTGAATAATTAAAACAAGTATTTAATCAGTTCATTGGTGGCATTGGTATACCGCTGGAGGATCTCGAATACGAGGCTGTGACAACGGGCTATGTCCTGAAGGTAGAATACTGGCTGCCCGAAACGCCGGATGCCCTGCGTACGCCCACATCTTTGCCCATTAACCAGGTACCGACATTGGGCTCTGTGGGCGCACGCAGGCGTCGACCGATGTTTGAGAACTTTCTGGTCGGCGCCGATGATCTGGGCAAGAGCACAAGGAAGCTGCTGTCAAGAACCAACACAGTGCTCAGTAGCTATCGCTGGACGGTCTATAAGGGCCTGGAGGGCTTGGCCCAACGACTGGGCTACCAGGGACGCATTTGTGTCCTGAAAAGCATTTGCGAGGCCGCCGAGGAACCTTTTCATGTCGCCAATGGACTCCTTGCAGACCTTTTGCACATTCTGCTGACGTGAGTGAAACATTGGCGCAATTCAAGATAAAGTCTAAGTTTAAACTGTTTGTAGGCCCTCTTCATCGGTGGATAAGTTGTCGGAGCATGCGGATAATGAGTATTTCTATGCCGAGAAGGTGGGGCAAACGGGCGCCGGGTGCGAGCGCGTCTTCAAAGAGTGTCGCCGCAGTTTGTTGCAACACTTTAGTGAGCTGCAACACAACTTGGGCAAATTAATGTTTTAGTTAATAAAAAAATTAAGCAAAACCGTTAGAAGAGTTCTCATTTAAAAATTTTAGATATCTTAAAATTGAAAATATTCTTCTAACAGTTTAAAAGTTATCGAATATTTTTTTCTAACAAATGTTGAACAATATTTAGAAAATTAGGTTAATTTTCAGCTCTTATAATTTAAATATAAATTTTGCTCACTTTACCCTATAGACAGTTAAGGTGTGAATTGAAAGAACGCGAGGTCTACTGTTTTTAGAAAACTCACACATTCCCATTACGATGGGCTAAATGAGCACACAGTGCTGTCAAAAATATTTGGCATGGCTTTCAAGTTTCAATGAGCGAACTGTTTTTGTGCCAAATTTAATCAGGTGGCACTTTCAGTTTTTTTTTTTCAATAAAAGAAAGTAAGATGCTATCTCTTGCAAAGTTTTTTGGAATAGTTAAGCGTTAGCACTGAAACTGAGCGGTTTGGCAGAACTTAAGGAACATTTCGAGTATGATAATTTTGCATTTAAAGTGGTTTATAGCACTTAGCTGGGCCTATTTGGCTGTTGTTATGGCCTATAATGAAAGTTTTAGCTATGAACTGCATGATGAACGTGATTTGTTGGTGCGTAAGGCGCGTTGGTTGCCTCTGATCTATCCACACTCCCATCCTGCCAGATTTAAAGTGAGTATGCGATGTTAATCCAAGTGTTTTGTTGTTGTTGGTAATTGCTTTCCCCTGCAGTTTATAGCAGGCTTTGGTATACCAGTGGATGATCTAAAGTTCGAATCCATAACCACTGGTTATGTGTTAAAGGTGCACTATTATCTGCCAAACAGCGCCAAGCAATTACGCGTGAAGGATATTCACGGAATAACAGATCGGAAGCTAGCACATAATGCCACCATATTTCAAAAAATCATGCAGAAGTCTGATGAGGAACTGGGACTGGCCACAAGAGCCATGGAAGATATTGCACCAACATTAAACGATTATCGGTGGGCTATCTACAAATGTTTCGAGACCTTGGCCCTGCGTATGCAACTCAATGGACGGCAGTGTATATTGAAGAGTATCTGTGAGAGTTCCTCGGCGCCGCTCGATGAGCGCAACGGTCTGTTGGGAGAGCTGCTGCACATATTGCTGACGTGAGTAACGAGCACCGCTTGCTTATCAGTAGCTAATTGGTGATTTGCAGTCCTTCCAGCTCAATAGATACCCTGTCAGAGCATACGGATAACGATTATTTGCAGGCCGAGCTTCTGGGACATGCGGGTGCCGATTGTGACAAGGTTTATGCCAAGTGCTCCAAATCCCTTTTGGAGCATTTTACTGATGTGCATCATTTGGGCAGTGAATTCCTTAAAATGTTGGGCTGAACAAGGCAGATGGAGAATATATAGAAAAACAACATTTTTCAAAAAGGTTGTGGAGGAACTAAGTGGATAACTTATTTTAGCACTGTGATAATAAAAACCTATCGTGCTGATGCAAGTATCTTGTATCCCACTATAACTTTAGTCTGAGTTCTTATATCTTATAGTTTTGAAAATATCCTAGTTTTAATTTTTAAACATGACAGCAATACTAAAGTTTCCGCTTCACCATATAAAGCTTTTCCCATATTTTTTAAATATTTGTTTTTATTATTATATGTATTTGAATTGTCTATATTTAATATAGAATTTGTAGTACCCTATAAATATGTTAAAAATTTGCTTGGAGATGAACAGTTGCCAATTAAGATATTATAGTCTTAAGTTCAATTCTAAGCCCTTATTATTACTTTCCGATACTCAACTTCCTTATTGTTGCAATCAGTGCTCGGGACACCCACATTGAAACCCCAACTGTGATTAAGAAATTAGTTTTACATATTTTGTAATACTTTAAAGATGCCTGAGAAAACAACGTTCCTGGCATTCTAACAACTTCCTCTCTGCAACATTTCAGTGTCAAGCGTGAAATTTATGCAAATTTTCACATAATAACTCTTTTTGTTTTCCATTTATGTGCCAGCTTCAACCTAAGCTCCATATCCATCTCTCAACTCCATCTGTAGCTCTTTCTCTACGCTCGGGTGGTCGCTTTTTCTACCTATCAAAACGTACGCATCTTGCAGGTCTTTAGCCTAGGCCAGGCCAAACGCATTGTCTTTTAATTTAATAATTATAGTTGGGCCCATGGATAGTAGCATTAGCTACTGGGTCTTAAGACCCACCACCACCGATTGTATTGCCCTTTGTTGCTGGCCTGGCCAACAAATAGGCGTTTAAATGCAAATGTCGGCGCTGTAATTAATACGCATAATACGCGTATTATGCTAATGCCAATGCTATAATGACTTGGCCGAAAAACTTGGTCTTGGAGAGACAAAATATGCTTTTCACACTTGAAATGCAGTCGAACTTGGGCCTCAAAACAGACTTGGACGCGGTCATATATTCGTCACTGCGATCCATTGTTAATGTTTTTACGTACTAATTAGCTTTGACAAAACACAAAACAACACAGCTACTAAAAAATTAGTAGGCAAAGGGTCTGGGTTCGGTTTGGCCTAAGCTATGGCTTTGGGAACTCAGATCTGCGGGTCATCGTCTGTGACTTTCTCTAATGAAGTTCCCAGCGAGTGGCTTTTAATTTGTTGTCTGGGCTCTGATACACTTGTGTGCATCATTTTCGAATGATGACAACATGTGATAAGAGCTGCATATTTGACAGGAGTCCCTCCTCTCCATCTCCCTCTCCCAGTCTGCAGTCGTAGCTGGATCGTAGGATCCGCCATAAACTAGAATCTCTGGTCGAGATAATCACAGCGCGATGTTGCTCCAGCAGTTCTTTTTTTGTTTGGTTTTATTTATTTATTTAGCGTAGCTTAATAGTTTCCACAATGCAGGCACCTTTCACAAGTTTCATGTTGTTGTGATTACCTTTAACCCTTGCCAGTTTGTTTTGGGGCAATAATTTTTATTTCCATTGCCTTTCTTTGGAAACAATTTGTACCAACATGCAACTTAACGAAGTAATCAGAGAGTGTCAGGGTGTGTGTGTGTGTGTGTGTGTGTGTGTGTGTGTGTTTGTGTGTGCGATTGGAAGTGCAGGCAAGGGGCCACAGGAAGAGTCTGTGGCAGAGTCAGATGCTTATCCCGCCAGGTTGCGACAACTATTTTATGACCTTATATGCGATTTGGGGGGGAGGATGTCGTCTACGCGAGCGCTTCTTTATATGGTGCATGGCTATTTTTGGTAACCCCTTTTATTTGCCTGCCTCTGGGGAAAGTAGGTCCCTGTCTAGGTAACAGAGTTTTGTTTCTTGCTGCCCAAAGTTGGCAACTGGTGTAATAATTTTGTGCGCCAGAGCTAAAATGTAACAAATAGCTGTAGGTCGAGGTCGGGGCTTGAGGTGGGTAGCACTTCTTTTCTCTCTCTCTCTCTTTGTCTCTGGTTTTCCCCTTCTCTACACTTTTATGGAGTACGTAAGTTAGCTATGGCAAATTAACAACTGCCTCTCTGGCATTGCTAATTATGTGGGTATGAACTGTTCTTATTTTGCATATTTCAAGGCAGTTTCAAAAATTGCTCAGTGTGAAATATAACGGGCAATAAAGTTAATGTTACCATAATGTGTATAAGTAAAACAGCGTTCAAAGTTGTACTAACTGAAGATTTGTAAAATTACTTTTAATAATAAATAGTAAATATAAATGTTTTTTCTTTATAAGAAACACATTTTTCAAAGTTATTTTTTAAGCTTTTATTGTTTTTATCTAATATTGTCTACTCCCAAAATTCAATCAAAAATTTTTTAATTGCATAGTAAATTTGACAATCAGATATACAATTTAATTAATTCAAAATATAAAGAATCATGTACTGTAAATAAAGATCAAACAAGTAAAAGATATGAGATAGAAAAAGTTCCGCCTTTAGTAATATTAATGAAGTCATTAGCTATCGAACTCTTTTTAGTCACGCTTCTTTTCTGCACAATTTTACTATGAAAACTTCTTGTAATAATTTTAGAATTTTATGTGCCATTAAACCATGTAGAGTAATAATTTGATCCATATCTCTTTTCGCCTTTAACGGTTCATCAAACTCATTTTCTCATTTCAACTTCTGATTGTGGCCATTAAATTACACATCTTATCGATGATGTTGTGTATTCGAATATATTCCATGCTAATTAAAAGTCAAAGATATTCACTTGCCGATATGGAATAATTAATTGCATTTAATTTTTTTTATCGTTAAACGTGAATTCAGCAGCGCTATCTTCACATGTACCCTACCCACTTAACGGCTCACTGATTAAGTTGTATCAGTTGTGGCATCGGTTTTTAGTTTTCAGTTTTCATACCGTGAGACCTTTGGCCCAAGCCACATGTCGTATGCGCATTGTCAACATAACTTTGCCATAGCCGCAATCTGATGATATTTTTGCATAATTTGCCAGATGTGTGTGTGTGTGTGTGTGTGTGTGTGTGTGTGTGCTGCAGTTTATTATTTAAACAACGTGACTAAATTTACGTAGTGCCGCAGGGTAAGCAACAAGAAATAACAATAGCAAATGCAAGACAAGCGGGCAGTAAAATAATAATAGCCACGTTGGTTTGCATATGCAAAGTGAGAGAACAGACAATTTTCGCATGATAAATCGTTAAAAGAATATAAAAAGCGCGAATTGTAACTGAAATAACACGCTAACGGAGACAGAGGAAGGGAGATGGCAAAAGGCGGCACAGATGCCTCTCACCTGGCTTTTGTTTATGCAAAAAAGCTTCGCAAAATTGGCGCTACGTACGTGCCAAAGCATTTCATGGTCTGGCAACTTAATACAGGCGCTTCTGTATCTGTATCTTCTATCCAAAAAATGCCCCGTGCCAGCCTGAATTCCATTTCCATGCATAGACATGTGTGCGGGTTCCATTCATCTTGTGTGTGTGAGTGTGTGTTGTTTGTTTTTGGACCGGCGCTCACGTGTAAATTTTCTCAAATAAATCATTAAAAGCTGCGCGCCACAGCCGAGCAGAGCCGGGCAGAGTCGTGCAGAGCCGGGCATTGACATTGTCAGGGCGCCTCCGCTCTTTTGAAATGGGCGCCTTTAATAATAATCAACGCGGGAGTGCTTATTGTAAGTGCACAGGCGAGCCTGAGGCGCCCTCTCCGGGGGCATCCTCTCTCTATTCATAGCGTTGCACTTTGTATGCTCTATTCATAAAGCATACGCCCAGGCGCCTAGTCGTGCCATTGCACTCGACTTTGTTAGTGTGCGCGCGCGCGTGTGTGTGTGTGTGTGTCTGCCTGTATGGGTTAGTTAGTGGCACTTTGGCGCTAAAGTTTATACATAAATTTGTCATTGGCATTCAGTAACCAGCCCGTGCATACTTCAGCGCATTTTCTAAGCATACGCAAACATTTGTCTACGCTTTCCCTCAGTTCTTCAGTAGTGCATTCATTCAGATCCATCTATGTTTGAGCTTCTCATATTTACCTTTCAGCTATTTCTTTGGCGTTTCTATATCAAGCCGCTTGGTTTTGGTTTTTTTATTTTTAATTTAATCAGCAGTTTTTTATAGAATTTGTTGCTTTGAAATTAAAGTCTATGAAAATTAAAGTTTGGGATTTAGCTTTTATACTCGGTCACGAAGTTAAAGAGTATATTGGCTTTGTGCAATGTCCATCTGTCTGTCCGTCTGTTCGTATGAGCGCAATTATTTTATATATACTCGTGTGTACCCGCGTCAGATAAAGTATTATGGATTTTGAGCTGCGCCCACTGGGGGCGTGGCAAACCGATAACACCTAAAATCGAAAATCGATAAAGTCCACAATTTTAAAGCTAGAGTCACCAAACTTGGTATGTAG
>SCDS01000561.1:0-30634 GCA_004149465.1 Drosophila nigromelanica
GATGTTCATGTAAAAATTGTGTCCAATATTTCCCATCTGGGCATGGGTCCAATTTTCAAACTACCATAACTTGGTCAAAACTGAACCGATTTTGATGGGTAATGGCTTTTTATCCATGATTTGGCCTCTTAACAAATTCTGCATCGAAATTAAAATTTTAATAATAAATATTAAAATTTTTATTATGTTGTAATGCTTTTTATGTTATGAAAGAAATGTTTAAGAATTTAAAATAATTTTCTGGCCCAAAGTATCTGTCAATTGTGTTGATATTTATAAATATACTATATATATATATTATTTGATTATATGCTATATATTATATAATACGAGCGCCTATCTTTCATTCGTTTCTCACCCACTCTCTCACCTAAACATTTTCATTTTGGGTTTTCTCAAACCTTCTGTAATCTCATTATAAGTTTTTGTATTTTTCATATAAACTATGCCCATAATTTCTCATTTGAATAGCCTTGGTAATTTGCATCCATTACTGAAGGTCATATCAAAGCTATGCAAATTTCAAAGCATTAAACGCCCTCTGATCTATTACAGGCCTAGGCCTAGCTCTGTATAAATGGCCCCTGGCACTGACCTTCCCCCACATACCCCCCGCACAGTTCCTTTTGTAACTAATTTCGAGTGTGTGCCGTATAAGGGATCTGAGAGCTGCCAGCTTTGTAACTATTATTATTTATTCTATTTTCTTTTTTGTTTTTTGTTGGCTACCATTTAGTAGGGGTTTTTCATTAAATTCAGCAGGCGGCAGTCGGCAGGTAGCAGCCGTTGACAGCATCAGCGCCCCTCGGAAGTCCTTTGTTTTAAGGTGTAAAACTTTGCTAATTACGGAGAAAATTTTCACAATGTTCAAGTTGAACTTCTGTTGTTATTTTTTTTCTCTATTTTCTATGTTTATTTTTAGTAGTAAATAGGCAGCGTAGTTGCCATATATGTATATAGATATATATGTATATACACATCTGTATAGTTAATTGATTCTTGAATTGTATGGGCCCAACAACAGGGCTTGAATAATGAGCTCGTAAGCTACGCTTAAATTGTGAAATTAATGAGAAAGCGCGCAATCTTTTGTCTCTCGAAATGGAAAAATACGGTCACATTGAATATGTTTTTAAGAGCGATTAAATTAATTCAGTAGCCAGCTGCCAAATGCAGATTGTCGAATAAATCATCTTGAGTGCCTGTTGCCTTAAAACCAGGAAAAAATCTTTTACGGGTTTTTCTTAATTGGAAAAAAAACTATTTAAAGTTGCATTTAAATTTGTGCTTTGTAGAAGTTTTTACCTATGCCATAATCCAACTACACTTAAATAGTTAATTCAAAGCTATATAATTGAATTAAAGTACTTGCAATTTTAAAAGAAGTTCGTTTTTCGTAAGCGTTGCGCATACGCCGCGTTGTGCGCGGTCAGCAGACGGCGGCGCCACCTCCCTATTAGCTGCTGTCCAGCCTCAAGTTTTTTGCTATCCCCTGCACTTTTCATAGTCAAAGGATAAGCTATACAGGGGGCAAGTATGTGTGTGTGTGTGTGTATGTGTGTGTGGGCGTGGCTCTGTACGTCGCTTGCATTCAAAAGCGCACAAATCGCATTTTCTTGAGAGAAAATGTTGCTTCATTTGTGCAGATCGGCGAATTGTGTAGAAAAATGTTTGAAAGGAATTTTGTGTGTGCGTTGATAGCCCCCGTGCAGCAAAGTCTAAAGGATGACGAGAATCGAGAAGCAGCAGTGAAAGCAGGGATAGAATTCAGTTGGTGGGGGTAAATTGCATGTGCAAAATTAAATAAAAGTGGAAAGCCATAAATGCAATTTGGCCCTAACTTCAACTGCAACTGCAACAGAAGCTAGCTCAAACCTTGTGAGCATTGATAAAATGGACAGCAATTGATTTCAGACATTGTTTAGATGCAGCTAGGGATAATGCATAATAAACTCTTTGCAGCAAAATATTAAAATGCTTGATTCGATTTAACTTTGGAGCATATGTTGCACATTTGTGAATTTACTTAAAAGCTCTTTAAAAATGTATATTTAATCAATAACAATTCATTTAATTTCTTGGCTTTATTATGCTTTACATTTGCGAGCTTCTTATGATTTATTTCCACTCATATTTGCTAATAATAATCAAAGCACTAAATACTACAACTTTACAACCAATCATCGAACCACGCCTACCTGGAACCACAACAACAAGTTAAACCTGCCAATAGCCAAAAATTGAGGAGTCATTACGGCTTTCAATACCCTGTAGTTGAAAGTGAAATAGAAAGGGTATAATTTGTGTTTTTAAATAGCTTTATAAATTAAAAGTTATTTTTTCAGCTGCGTTATCCTCAATTTTAAGGATTTATTTTGCTGTTATTTAATATGCTTCAAAACTAACAAAGAAAGAAGAAATTTGCAAATGTTACAAAAATCAATCTAACGTTTTTAAAGTGTGTAATATTCTTTTAATATTTAATAATTATTTATACAAATATTTTTTTCGAATCGACAAGAACGTAATACAAAGTTAGTAAACACGCTCACAGAATATATTGTGAATAGCAAAGAACAAAAGGACTTTTATTATATAACCACAAATGTAATAAAGTACCTAAGATCCGAATACAGGATATCTGTCAATCGAATACACCCAGCCATTTACCGTTTGCTTGTTCTCTACTTATGAATAGCATTCGTTTACATACCAAAATATTCGTATATGTGGCAAGTAGCGCTTATTTATAAATCATTTGATTGTCGGATTTTATTTGCAGTTGGACGAACGTTGAGCGTTGGAGTTTCTATGCCGATAAGCAGCTTACCGGAAGTTGTAATGCTGTAAATTTAGTCTTCCGGCCGCAAAACAGAACAAGAGCCAAAAACCAGAATGTATAGAACGTTTCGAATTGGCTATGCGGGGTCTTATGGCTGGGCAACATTTGTTGTTGTTGTTGTTTTTGGTTGTTGTTGTTGGCACAAAAGTTTTGCCACATTTCCAGTGAATGCAGCATGAAATGATGCAACTATTTGTTGTAAGGTAAGCAAAAAGTTTGTTTGGGCCAACCGCAACTCAAGCGAAACCTGTGACCGATTTGCAAAAGCGACATAAAAATTGCACACAAAATTTTGCAAGCAAACAAGAAAGAATAATTATTTTTGTGGTGTGCCGAACAGCAAATACGCTAACAAACAAAAGTCAGACGAAACTATTTGTATAAAAAAGTATGCTCAGCATGTTGATAGATAAGTGTGGATAGCTTGAAGAACGAATAAAGTTTTTCATAAAAAAAAACAAAAATTTTTGACTTTCTTTTCTATGTTTAAATCTATTTCAACAGAATTTTGCTTTTATGTTGGGATCGTAGCCCTGCTCTGAATTGTCAATAATTTTTGATAGAGAAAAATATTTTTCATACAATAATTCCTATTTTACTCGTTCATTCCTATGGCAGCTATATGCTCCGATTATTATAACGAAACTCTCAACAGTCAAGTTTGGGTTGAATAACTGAAAAAATAAATACTTATTTTTTACCAATTGGCAGCTATATGATATAGTGAACCGATTCGACCGACTTCGACATATATGTTGTGTATTTAAGAAAGCTTTGATACTGGCGGACTATGGACTTGAATATCTAATCCAGAAAATATATATTTATAGTAAGAGTTCTTTCATTCGTTACATATTTACTGGTAAGCTAGCAATACCTTTTTAGTTTGAAAGAGTGAACCCAGTTTATCCTTTAATTGGCCTGATTGTCCAGTTGCTGCGATTTTGTCATTAATCTTGTTCTAATGTCGCTGATATATAGATCTGGCTAGATGGCTGGTTGGCATGCAGACCTGCCACACACACACACACACACACACACAGACACATACACAAATCTGTCGTGCACACTAATGACTTGTGCTTTACACATGTAGCTCATGTCGGGCCTATCGTCATGCCCCATCTGCGACACCCACACAGCCAACCCATCCACCCACACATTGGTCAAAGTCGGCTACGTTTCTGCTTCACTTAGTGTTTCATCTTTCTCAGTTTGCTGGCGCTGCTCCTTTTCCATCTCTTTCTGTCTCTCTATACTGTACCGCTCACACACATGGCTGGCACTTTTTTATCGACAAAGTGCAATCAATTTTTACAAATGGGATTATTTTAAAGAACCTGCTGCTGCAGTAACCAACTGCACCACTGAAAAAAACAACGAATTGTAATTTGTTTTCTCATGCATTTGTTATTGTTCTTGCAACGGCAGCCTTAGTGAAGTCACCACATTATCTTATATCTACACACTTACAGAAAGAGACAGAGAGAGAGAGATGGAGATATACACCCGCAGAGTCCTTTGCGAGTCCTTTACCTGGTTTGCCGTTTGCCGTTTGCAAAGCAGCTTTCGATAGAGATTTATGCTTGTTGCTAGTTTTGCTCATAAAAATGCATTTTTATTGCTTTGGCTGCGCTGCTTTTCGCTGCTCCCCCTCACTCTCTCCATTTCTTCTCTACTCTTTTCTCCATTTTGTCTCACTCTGCTGTGGCTTTGAATATTGAGTTAGATTTTCGGTTGCTGCAGCTATGCGACAGTATTTTTTGGGCACATTTTTCCTTTGTCGCCATCGCCCCCTCGTAAAAACTGTAATCAGAACAAGTAAGATTGCTCTGATTGGGAGTGCTCAACTAGCATATACCCTATGCTAAGGGGTCAAATACGTCACGACAAGAATTTTATTTGTATAGTATACTTTATAGCATATACAAATTGGAGTGAATAAGATAGGATAAAATTACGAGAATTTTATATAAGTATTTAGATATGAAATATAATTGATTCATACCTTATAATATTTGAAAAGATTTCTACACGTGGTGTATAAGTTCCTGATATTAGGATCATAGGGTATTAAAATAAGTATTTCTATTTAATAAATTCCCCTTTATATATATTTGTGTTCTTAACTATTTTAGATGTGTAAGCCTCTGTTAATCATTCTGTATATACAGGGTATTCGAATATATACCGCCATAAACCAAGTTTATTTTTATATATTTTGTATACCTTCGAATATTTAGAAAGTCTACCTCAGCGTGTTCTATTCAAATTTACAAGTATAAGTCCTCTGTTAGCCACTCTTTGATTACAGGGTATTCGAATAAATACTGCCATAAAATAAGTTTCTATCTTTTATTGCCAGCCGCATAAAAATTAAGCACAAGAACGACAACAACGGGCGCAACAACAATTGCAAATAACTCTGTTAACTTTTACTTCAGGCCCGCAACGGTGTCGCGTAATTTGCTGCTGCTGCACTTAAAGGCTTTTTAATACGTTTTTTTTCAATTTTTTTTCTTTGATGGTGGGGCTGTCATTGAATGGAATTTTATTTAATTTCTTAGCATGCAATGACAATAAATTCGCAGCGTGAAAAAAATTCTACGTAAATCTCCCTGGGGCTGTAAACGAGTTAGCTGTAGGTGGCAATTAAGCTATACATTATTATTGTTGAGCTGCTTAGCAATAAACGCGGAGAGAGAGAATTGAAGCAAGGGGGGAAGGGTGCAAGAAATGGTTTTCAATTCTAGACAGTTCGGTAAGATATAAGCTTTAAGTACGCTTAAGTTTAAGCGCTTATTACAATTAAGCTGGCTGCAAGCTTGAAAAGCTTTTTGTTCTAGCAAAGCATAAAATAGCATTTTATAGCTTGCGGCTGCGTATTTTACTAAAAGGATTTATAAGAATTTTCCTAGATTATTAACACCATTATCGACATATCTACAAATTGTGTTTCGAAATTCTACGGCCAGAATTTATAGCTATCTTTAAAGAGTTGTGCACTACTTAAATTTATGATTGTAATTTACGCACATTAATAGCTTTTTAATACGTGTTTTTTGTCATATCTGTATTTTTTTTTGTGGTCTGCCATTGAAAATGATTTAATTAATGTTCTCGCTCATAACAATTCCATAATAAATTTCATTAAAGAAGCAACTCATACCCAATAATTTATCATAAATATTTTGTAATTGATAATGCCATCGTCTAGGTCTTTTCAGCAATGTTGATTAATTACTGCAATGACGACAGCCAACAATAACAACAACAGCAAAAATAACAAAAAACAATCCAAAGTTATGGCTGGCAAAAATACTTATTTTTCAAAATTTTAACGCGCCCGTCATGATTTATGTTTTTTCTCTTTTCAGCAATCGCTGAGCGAGAAAATAAAAGAAGGACGAAAAAGAGAGAGAGAGGGAGAGAGAGAAGCCACTGCGTGTAAATGAGAAGTGTATAAATTAAAGCCCTTTGGCACAATTTGCTCTTTTGATACCTTCCCAATTGTTTGTTTAATTAAAACAAAACAAAAAAAAAACACAAAAAAGTAAAACTTTTGCGGCTCGCAGCCAAATTATATTATGTTCAATTTAATTTTATGGTCAAAACTTTGGAGTATTCAAGAATTCTAAATTGCAATAGCCCTGACAATTTACCAGCTAAAATTTGTTGATTCTCTTGTTTTGCTCGACAATAAAAAATGCTTGTTAAATCCACTTGTTAACAGTAATAAGGGTTTAGGTACTTCAAGGTTTCCTAGGTTTCGCCAAATTCAGACGGCTTTTGATGTTAATTGGGACTGAGATACTCCCAAATTTGAATGCAGCAGAATTGCGAAGTACTTTCAAAAACGTACGAGTTACAACATCTGCAAAGCAAGCTTTTATTGAGTGATAAAAGTGCAATTTATTAGGAATTTTGACGAATATTTCTTACCAAAAATAAATTTGTTTTATTAGAAACATCAAACCCTAGGACACTTGAGGACTTAGACCTAACATCGTTAGGATGAAAGGGCAGACAACATAATTGCATCGTTGGCCACATTTTGTCTACTCTTGTTAAGATTTTTTTAAGAGTTTTCTTTTCCTATTAAGTTTATTTTGGATTCATAATTTGTTGCAACTTTTAGATTACCAAAGCAACTTTTGATTAAGAGACAAAAGTAAAATTGTTGCCCTACAAATTTTCTGTATTTTGACCACATTGTAGCTTAAAAGGGATGGTTTGTTGAAATTGAATAGTATTTAGAGGGATTGTGCAAAAAAAGGATATTCTCTCTTGAACATATATAATATTTATTATATATATATTATTTTTTTGTATGTTAAGCAAAGACCTAGACATACTTAATCTGTTGCCAAGAATAAACCAGTGCGTCGCATGTGGCGAGATCAAATCTGCTTAACACACACACGCACACACACACAGACAGCGAGTGATTCATTAAAATCCAAGCAACCATAATCTCGCCCATATGTCAACAGTCTTTAATCAGTTATTATTACATATATATTATTTGTTGTTGCTGAACATTCATCAGAGCTTCTGTTGTTGTTGTTGCAATCCTAGCTGTAATTGTGTAAAAATGTTTCGCATAAAATCAACAACAACAACAAGAACAACAACAACAAAAAACAGAGTTGGCTGAATGTGAGAGCCAACTCGGCTGATATCAAACAACATGCCTTTTGTTTTGCACTTGAACTTAATTGCAGCAATGCGAGGTAAGAGCAAAGGGCCGAGAGAGAGAGTGAGTGAGAGAGGGGGCGGGGGCGAAGCTCAGCTGAGGCAATAGCAACTGGGCTTGAAAGGGAGATGCAGCAGAAAATATAAATTGCATGTGAGCAGGGCAGCCATTACCTGATACACACAACACAACACACACTTACATGGGCACACACAAAGGAAATAGGGGCCACACACACAGACACAGGCCAACTCAACGTGTGTGTGTGTTGTCTCTTGTGTGTAATTAAACAGTGCTGTTGGCATAAAATAAAATATAAGCACAAGCAGAAGCAACAACAACAATATATGTGGGCAAGAGAGAGAGAGCAAAAGAGAGAGAGAGAGCGAAAGAGAGAGAGTGCGAGTAGGGTATGAGTTGGTGGTAGAGGGAGGAATGGGTTGAGAGCATGCGGAAACGTACAAAGCATAGCATGAAATTTTCTTGTCTTGGCATCCTGTCGCCGGATATGTTGCCTCAATATGGCCGCAGGATGAATGATGCACATACAGCCAAAGATACAACTACATTGAGAAAGAGAGACAAGATACAACTACAGCAACACAATAACACAACAATGCACAGACACACACACACACACACACACACACACATACGAATTACAATCACATTCGCAGCTGAGCCGACATAAAATGGATATTTTATTGTATTGAGCTGCTGGAATTCGATTTATATGGATTTTATATTGTTTAAAATTTCAGCTATAAAGTATTTCTTAGACCATTAGTTTGACACTTGAAAATTTAGTACAGCATGCAATTGCTTTTGATGCCCTGTACCAATTTCAAAAAGGATTTAAAAGGGGGTAGCTTAACTCTAAAACATATCAGGCAAAAAACGTTTGAATTTAAGAATAGTTTAAACAATATGGATTTTCTTTCTGCTTATATAATATATAATAAAATAGAATTTTTTATGCATAAGGTGTGTTGAATATAGACTATTTATTTGAAATAAATAATATTGCGATTGTTTTGAAATTTTTGAAATCAGTTAATTTATATTATATATTATTACTT
This sequence comes from Drosophila nigromelanica, assembly GCA_004149465.1. Taxonomy (NCBI): domain Eukaryota; kingdom Metazoa; phylum Arthropoda; class Insecta; order Diptera; family Drosophilidae; genus Drosophila; species Drosophila nigromelanica. Next base: position 8,618 of record SCDS01000561.1, read on the forward strand.
TTTATTTCTTTTGCCCATGGATCGAACCCAGATTAGATTAACTATATTCAATCATATTCTAGAAACTATAACCTGGGTTACCCAACACTTATGTACAGGATATCTTCTACTCAACCACTCTCATCGACGAATTTCGAATTTTCCTATTTTTTGTGTGGTGTTTATTGTTGTTGCCTATAAAATGCAATGTATGCACATGATTTTGCCAGACCCAAGGCGAGTCTATTGGACACAGAGAAAAGGAGAAAATGTTGTAACGTAAAGTTTGGTCGCAGCACTTTAAAAGGCGATTGCTTTGACAAATTGATTTGAAATAAAATTTTAATTATGCACAACAAGACTTATGCAAGCTATAACAAAGACACAAAATAAAACACAATACAAAGAAAATTGAAAAGGAGAAAAACTAACTTTGGCAGTTGTCAGGAAAACAAAGTAAGAAGTTTTCTAATATTCAACTTCATCTATAACATAGCCAAATAGAGACTTCAAATGCAGCATAAAATTGCAGGCTTGATAGATTCCCCATTTTATTATTAACTTGAAAAAAAACTACAGTTTAATGGGTCTTCCAATGAGCAGTTTTGCGAATCTTAAGGCTCAATGGAGGTGCTAGTGGTGCTGGTGGTTTAATGGCACATTAAGTCATCAAACTAGAGAACAGAACCGCAGCGAACAACACTCTGGCACAAAAATGACACAAGTGCTTGCCCAGCCCCCAAATGCCCCGCCCATATAACGTTTCCCCCAACCACGATGAACATTTTAACAGCTGTCAGTTTTATGGTGCGTGACTTTTACGACAGCTGGTTGGCGGGTGTTGGTTTGGTGGCCTGAGGCGATTTTCGGAAATCGGTTTTAATTGCCAAATAAAACCAAATAGCAGCGACAACAACAGCAACAAAAGCAGCGGCAAAAACAACATTCATAACAATCAGCGCCAAAAACTGTGCTACATTTTTTGGTACCATAGAAATAGTTTTATTCGTATGTCGTTTGCCAGCGGCAGTAACAACAAAAATAAAACCAACAACAAGTTATTGACATTGGCGCGTAAATATTACAGCACTGCATTTTATTACATTCTTCAATGCATACAAATGTACCCATATACACGCACACACACACATACACACATGCAAGAAAAAATGTATTTTTATCAATATGTAGGTAGTGAGCGGTTTATTTATTCTGTGTTTTTTCCAACACTGACCGTGTCGAGTGAAATATATAAATATATAAAAAACAAAATTAAAAAAATAGAACAGTTTGAAAACATTTCAACAAATACGTTTTTCTGATTTCAGTAGCAGGTATATTCCTAATTAATATTTTCCCATGTTGTTGTTAAAACACGGAGAATTCAACACTAATTAAGATACTAGTATTCTGTTGAATTTAAATTGTGTTTTACAAATATGCCTAAATTAAATACACCTTCACTATAATACCATATATTATATTGTAAGAATATATTATAAGAATAGTCGTATTGTATGTAACTCCGCAATTTTTCTGCTTATTGCATTGGCAACAAAACATTTAATGAAAAGATTTTTTACTTTACAAAAGTACAAGTGAAATAAGACAAAATTCAGTGTTAAAGTTTTATTTTTAATATTTTCGGAATATAAGAAACATTCCTAAAATAGAAATTGTTTTTCTTGAGTTGGGATATTATCACAATGGTAGGTTTTAAGCTGCAGATGTAACTTATTTCAGTAATAGATACGGCGTATTGAAACGGCGTATCGATACGGCGATATCGATATTACATCGATACTGAGATGGCAAATTGTAGTAAAAAGCGATACGATATTCAATTCGATACATGTGGAATGTATCGATATTTAATACGATATATTGGAAAATATTCTCATTTCTTAAATTGATTTTCCTCCATTTTCGAAGAATTTTGATGAATATCAAGTATAATCGATATTCAATGCGATATGGCCGAAATTTATATTTACTTATATTTTCGATATAATATTCAATGTGCTATTTTCCCCGATATTAAGTGTTTGAACTGTTCCGATATCTTACTTACTTCTGTTCGTTATCAACTTTTTAGGGCAATTTCAATTTAATTTCAAATGCCGGCTCAGTTTAGATAGATTGACATTTCATTATCACATTTATCATATCATATAACTCTTGCATAAGCCAAAAACTTCCGCAATATGTGTTGCAGGCATTTTCCTGTTGTATTTGGACATGTCCTTAATAAATGTGCCATCTGAATTGCGTACTGCCCGCAACATTTTGGTCATTTCTGATGCCATTTCCTTTTACACGCATTTGAAATGCTGCGGAGCGGACACCCGAGCGTTGTATGTTGACTTGGCAATTTTCGATATTGCCACATTTTTGGCGGATGTTTAGTTTTAATACCTCATTGCCGCTAGGCAAAGGGAACGCAGCTGTCACGCAACGTGGAAAATTTTTATGCAAATAGTTGTCAAAAGTTGCGGCTAAGCGCACTCGATAATAGTGAGGCGTACAACAGTACGTATGATTGATATGCACAGGACCACAGCACAAAACCGATACACACAAACACACACACACACAAACATAAAGTTAAACATGGGCAGGGCAGCACAGGCTGTTTATGGCCGCGTTTAGTTTGCTGTTTATTTATTTTACACTTAAGCCAGAACTGCTAATTTATTAGGGCCACGTGTAATGTCGGCAATTATTGAAAGCGTGAGACAAATAAAAATATTTGGCAATATCTATGCAATACTAGTACACTCAGAAAAAACACAGAATAGTAAATAAATGTTGTAAAAAGCATACTACCAATATTTTATTTTTAATGATTTGCCTTTTCTAAAACAAGTATAGAACGAATAATTTTTAAACTTGAATTAGAAATAAACACTACAGCAGCTGATAAAGTGATGTAAAGTAAGTAATAATCAAATTTAAAATATGATATATGATTTCATATTTGATTCTACGTATTTAGAAAAATATATATTTTAATAATTTTGGGTTATTTTGTATATGAGGTTCTTTAAATCTTCAATCTTTTGTGATATTTTATTATGTTTATATTTCCATAATTGCATATCAAATAATATTATATTATGATTAAGAAATTCCTTGTTTATTTCACCAGGATTCATAGAGTCAACCTTGTCCTGGCTATAACACTATATACACAAATCCTACATCTATTTGTATTTTGTTGTCACAAAGATAAAAATATGAATAACTTATATTCGATTTTTATATAAAATCTGAGGTCCAATTATTTATCTTATGTCCGTAAAAACACTCAAATTGTCTTGGAATCATATGGTATATATTCTTAAATCACATATTCCATATTAAATATATTTCAACCTGTCCTGAATAAATACTTGCTTAACTTTTTTTATGATGCCTAAAATTGAATATATTTTTCAACCTTGGTGCTGTCAAAAAAATCGTTTATAATTGACTTTAGATGATTATCCTGTGTATAATTTCCTTAATCGCATATTTACTATAACATATTTAGTATTTTCTACTTATAAACACACATTTTTCCCCGGCCTTGATTATAAAAACAATCCAAACTTAATTTAAGCACATTATTCTTGACTTTTTTTTCCAAGTGTATGCATATATATGAGTGTGCTTGTGTGTACAATCTATATGGCCGCACAACAAATTGCAGTTGCTCGGCACGTTTTCGGCTAACAAATCACAAGCAATTATAGAAATTTAAGAAGAAGACGAAGAAATCGCCCTGGCCAGCACGCGGCCAACAAAACACAGCAGCTGATGTTGACACGAAACACGAACATAAAAGCAAAGCTATAGAAGTAGTAGACGAAAAAGAAGAAGAACAACAGCAAGAGCAGCAGAAATAGCAGCTAAATCGAAAATGCTTACAGATAAATGCTTAATATAATGTGACAAGATGCTCAAATTGTATTATCTGAAGTCTAGTCTGTGATGGAGGATTCGTTGTTACATCAAGTATATAGCGAGTACTTTACGAGCATTGTTTATCGCGTATATATATATATATATGTATATATATATATATATTGTGAGTAAGTGCTACAAGAGCGATTATCGCCGTGTTCTACATATTTGTGTTCATTATAAGAGATTAGCGCCTGAAATCGTTTTGTAATCCGCCAATGTGACATACACATGTATGTCAATATATTAGTTAGTTTGTGGGTTTATGTGTGTGCGTGTGTGCTTCGCGCACTATAAACTACATTAATTTGCATAATTGCACTCAAGCGTGCTTAATTTGTATTTATTGCATTATTACGCATATCACTGCACACTAAATACAACAACAGCAACAACAAAGTGCGCGAATCAGTCGTGAATTGTCATGCCTGATGAGCTTGGACACAGGATATAATGATAATGATGATGATGGCTATGCTCATAGCCCCCATGTAGTGTTAAATACTAATGACCTCAGTAGCTGTTCAACTAGATGCATAACATAAAGATTATAAACCCTATATATATATATAATTAAAGTACAATAGATCTTAAGATTACTTAACATTTTTTATGTTGCACTTCAAATTCACAACAATATTATTCGTGATTAGAAAAAAAGTATGTGGATTAAAAGCCGGAAAGATATCTTCTGCTTAAATCATGAGCTAATAAATTTTTTCCGGAATAAGTTTGTTTATTTGCTAATGAGGTGATCTTCAATATATTAAACAATTGAAAAGGCTCTAATCGGAGATACCGTGAACACTGCGATTTGTCCTTACAAACATTTCAACCTCCTTGTATAAAATACTGATGAAAAAAGTGCATAATATATTGATGTTTTTAAAATAATAATATGGGTTTGATTTATTTAAAATATATTGTTATTCAATATAACTTTAAATAAAACAGAGATTTTCTTCTAAAAACTGTATGGTCTTTTGAATTACCCAATTTGTATTCATTTTAGACAGGCTTCAATTTAATTTAATTAAAGTAACAATATAATTTTTCACACAATATATATATACTTGGATTTCGTCACAAATACACTTCGTCTCTTATCTAAAACAAATTAACTTTCTGGTTATTCTTATGTTCGAACTAACTTTTATAGCACCTCTGACCAGCCACTTGGCCACACTTGAAGCCGCCCAAGTCTGTACAAAATTCAGGAATTTATTTATTACCAACAGGTGTCTGGTTTTTTTTTGTTGACTCTGATCTAAATGCAAATAAATTTCTTGTTAATTATTTAATTAAAAGTTATATCATGCGCCCGCCCACACACACATAACCCACACACATGCACACACACACGCACACGCACACACACAAGCAACCCAGCTTTTATTTTGTTTCAAGTGCAAAGGCAACGCACAAAGGGAAAGTTTGCGTCTGTTTTGGGATAGTTTTATTCCTTTTTTTACACATTTTTTTCTTATTTATTTTTTATTTTTTGCATTTAGTATTTGAGTTACCATGCAAGAACTTGGTTTGAAAGTTATTGGGGATAAACTTGAAGTTTTTATTAAGTTGAAGCAACTGCAATTGCAATGTTGTTTTTACTTGTATTTAGATTGCTTCAGCCCACATGAAACTCATTCAAATCAAATTACGGCAAACTCCAGAGCAGTCCCCTTTCTCCTTAAAGGAAGGACCTAAACTTCACCCGACTTCTCGTAACCCGCACATAATTAACGCGCTGAGCGGTACTGTGCTCGACGGTTAAGATTGATGTATATGATTAATCTTTGCAGCACTTTAAAACACACTCAAGAGCTTCATTAATTCTTGCCCTCCACACACGCAAACACCCACGCACACACTCATGCGTGTGCCTCATAAATGATCTTTGCACACCGCACACCTCCATGAGTGTGCAATTAAAAGCTCATTAGCCGTCTGACAATGTTCATACAAATACGGCACAGAAGGAATTTGCAAGGATTCTCTCTTCAGAATTTATTTTATTGTTTATGAACATTCTTTTATACTTATCAGTCATGCAAGTAATCTCTAAATAGAAGGCTAAATATGAAAAATGTGAGAAAAACTATGCTAACTTAACAGTTAATCAAATCTATTAAAGTTTCTGTAGGAATTTTTTTAAATCTCTACAAATTTTATTTAGCAGATATTTACTTAAAATTTCTTAGATATGCAAGGACGTGTTGGAATCCAAACTTACAAGCATAATATAAGTATTCCAAATATTATTTGGTAAATATTTCAAAGTGTTTATATATAATTTTTTCAGCTGCAAAATCTCAAATCGTCTCTGCTTAGATTTTATTAACTCAATTCCACTCAAAAAACTGAGCGCTGAATTATCCCAGATCCGCAACTGTCGAGAGCTGAGCTCGTGAGTGAAATGTCTAAAGATTTAACCATTGTTTAGTCAATTTCTCTAACATTTCGCCAGTTTCGGTTGAGAAATGGCAGAGTGCACATAAATATTTTTCGCACCGCGTGTAACTTTCTCAACTTTTTATTAAATTCCTTTTTTCTGGCCTGGCCGACTGTAACAATCAATTACGAGTCTGGCATTTTATGCGCTCCGACATTTATGGTTATTGTTTGGTAGCAAGAGAACAAAAATACAAAAAAAAAAAACCAGTCCACCAACCAAAGAAGTAAAAAGAAAAATAAAGTTATTTTTATTATAATGTTTTCGCAAAGTGCGCGCTGCGTGTTTTGTGGAGTATGACCGCAGCGTTTCCGACAAGGTAGGCCGCTGCCGCAGTCAGGCCCAAAAAATGATTGCAAGAGTTAAAATTAAAAGCAAATGTAAAATCATATTTCTATGTGTAAACTTTCGCCCGAAGGGGCTGCAACGCCCAAGCATCAGGACTCGATATGACGATCCCCCTCAAGCCCATCGCCAACGCCAAGTGAAACAAAAGTTTTTTAATAAAATGTTTGCGTTTCACGGAGCAAAAGTTTGGCGGCACAGAAAAAATACAAAAAAAAAAATAAAAAAATCCGTTTGCCCGCAGTAACAGAATCAGAATCACAAATGAAAACCAGAAGCAGAAAACAGCAGCGGCAGCAGCAATAGGCCAGCAAAAGGTAATCGAGTATGAAAATTGAAATCGAAGTTCCACGCAGCACACACACAAAACAACAATAACAACAACAACAGCACAGCAACAACAAACAACAAACGATTGTAATCGAAACCAAAGACAATTGCAAGCCGAGCCAACGCGGCGTATGCGTGTTGTGTTATTATTGCAGCTACCCTCAGCTCCCAGTACAGTAAACCAAACAGCGCCCTTGGGCCAAAATCAGAAGTTTCATTGTCAATTGCAGCCATAGAGAGAGTGGGTGAGAACCAGAGAGACTAAGCATCGCGTTAGGTCCCCGGCAAAAGTCCATTCAATATTATCGTCGATTTACTAAATTTGATAAAACTTATCACTGGAGGCGTCTAGCGCTAAACTAAAAGGCGAGATCGCGTTACACGGTCGCAGATTGAAAATTTATTACATTTTTATTGCCTTAATGGGCGCCGCGATAATCGAAAATTTATTTAAAAGTGCCAAGTTGTCAATGCTAAGAATGCCCTCGGGTCGGACCTTGTGCACAGGCGTGCCACCATTTGATTTGTAGCAAAAACAAACTTGCAACTGTAACTTAAAATTGCCAGCAAAAAAGTTAAAAAACATCAGCGCAGTTTTTTTTTTTTGGTTGTAATAAGCGGCTTAAAGCTGTCATTGAAAATGGTTGAAATCATTGAAAATAGGCTTTACATGAAAATATAAACAATACTTATATTGACAAAAGCCTGAAATGTAGCAGAAGACAAATAAAATAGATTTTAAATATTAAATATAATTAAATTAAATTTTAATTAATAAGGGTTAAAATGCAATTTAATCTGTAGGACAAACGAAAGTTAGGTGTAAAGAAAGAAAATACTTTGGCTCAGTTTTGAAAAAGTAATGCGAGTTGGAACGTTTCTAGGGAGACCGTAGTAAAAATTATTGGTAAACATTTAAATAAAAATATTTGAAAAATTATATATATATATATCAATTTAGATGCAGAGTTAATCTAGACTTCAAAACATGGGTAATACGCTTGAATATCGGTTAAGTTTGGAATATGTTACGAGAGTTGAAAGTATATTGAGCAATTATAGTTTAAATATTTGACAAAAACAAAATATTTTAATAAAATTGGTTTTCCCAAATTAAAAGAAAAATGTATGTAGCGCTTAAGATTAAAACGCATCCTTCTAATTATGGGCTGGGTAAGTCTTCCTTTTCGGCAACAAATATTAGAAAACATTTTATTATTTGAAATACACAATTTTTTTAGAGGTCAAACTACGATAATTTAGAAAATTGTTGACCAAGTATGACAGTTTAAAGTTGAACAATAGCCATATATGCATTTGTGAGCTTTACATGTTAAAACTCATAAAAGTAGATGTTAAAAGATATTTGCATTTGTTTTATTTTAGTATTTTTGGATTATATGTAGACACAACTATATCACACTTTTTTCTGCAACTAATGCAAACATTTGTGTTAAACTGCAGGTAACCGACAAAAAATATATAGCAAAAAAAAAATAGTTGTATGGAGTGTTCGGATGCTGTACGCTAACTCCAGATGTTATGCGTCTGTGTTCGTGTGTATGGCTGTGTTTGTTAACAGTGTAAGCCGCTTATTTTGAGCCAAAAATTTTGTTTGTATTTGAAGTTTTAAGCCACAAAATGGCACATGTGTGTAAGCATTATAAGCAGGTTCCTCGAGCGGCCAGTGCAAAACTATGGTAATATGCCAGAGTTTTGTCTGCGGGTCTGCGAGTTGCTAAATGAGAAGTTTCCGGAAAATTTGTAAACGATGCAAAAGGTAATTATTACAAAAAAACCAACTACAACTACAAAAAAAGTTGATAGCAGTCATTAAACATATATTATAATTCCGTACATTCACTAAGATTACAACGAAACGTAGCTCGCACAAAAATATATAAAATATGCTGCACAGCATTTAAATTATTAATTCATATTTAAATAAAGCAGCACAAGTTAAATTAAGAGCATTTTCATTTAAATAAATATGCATAAATGAGCATTTTAATCAGCCAGACGATGGCACTTACTTTTGCGCATTTTTGCTTGCATTCACCATATTCCAAGAAACAATTTCAACCAAAAATCACGAAAACAAGTGAAGTCGATTGAAAAGTGGTAAAAAGTTAGAGTTTTATTTCAAGACATATTATATAAAATATTTTGCTGTCAAAGAAACATTTGCATTCAGAGAAATTCAAAAATGCCCGCTAGAAATCTAGCTATATTATTTATTTTTTAAGTAATTTTTATAACAAAAATAAATTTCACCTAAATTTCGACAAAACACAAAAATATCTCAATAGAAGTATTGCAATAAATATCATTAAAATTTATTGTATTTCCCTATTACCAATTTCATAGCTATAGCTATTTTTTAATAAAATGTGACGCATTCGTTTTCGAGAACTTTCCAATTAATTAAAATTGTTATGCGTTTGTAACTATTATTACAGTCATTATTTGTTTGCCTTTTTTGTGAGCGGATAACAGCTGGCGCAATGGGCAAATACAAATAATATATTTAAATGCATGACAAGACTCGAAATTGACACATTCAATTTGGCATCAGTTTAGTTAGTTGTTACTGATGGTACTTAACGTTTTACTAACTACCAGCTGCAACAAATTTCCAAAAGGGATTTACAAAGCGCCAGCTGCCAACTGCCAACTTCAAACTGACAACTGGCAACAACTGCCAACTGGCGGTCATCAAGCGTTGCCTGTCGTGCTGCAGTCCTGTATGCAATTTGCTGCAATTTAAGTTTGACTTGTTAGCCTTGATTACATTTTAAAGTTGCCGGCTTCTTACAAATGCAAAAACTTTCTTAATACAGCAGCTCACTCCTTTGATAGTCAGCCAAGTCAATCGGCCATTTCCATATCCAATAAAACGACATAAAGTCTAAAACTCTTCTTTTCGCTTTATATTCTTTCTACAGTTGTGCACAAAATGTGAGTACGTTTTTAATTTAAGTTTAGCATTTTTTAAAAGAGAAAATATAGTTTTCATATACAATAGGTATTTGCAAATATTTAATCATCACAATTGCAATTGTTGAAAATTATATCGAGCAGTTCTTTGTAATTATTATTTTAATTATGTTTTCGGCACAATTCCTATTTTTGGTCCATTACAACTCCGTTTTAATATTTTATTTTTAGCTTGCAATTAAAACTCTTTTTTTAATTGCATAACTAATGATTTAATTTATCGCCCACTCCATCTCCCTCTCCCGCATTAGCAACATGAAACTGATTATTTGCATTGCAAATATTCTCAACGAGGCAAATCTGAAATTCAAGTTCTCTCGACATGAAAAATACAGCAATTACATATACTACATAGATATAAGATTACGTTTTGCTTAAAACTTTAGCTGCAATTGAATTTTAGCAGTCAGCAGCAAAATATTATATCATTACGATTATGCGGTAGATTAAGGTTTATCTGGTGCTTGAATATGTTTAAGGACTTTTAAAATAGTTGTTTTTATGAATTTTTGTTCAAATATTTATTGATTTCGTTTATAAGGGAAAATTACTTTTTTTCGCATGTTCTATTCACAAGCCAATGAAAATTCCCATTGAAATGGAAAAATTTGGTCTGCTTCAATACATATTTTTTTTATCAAAATGGAAAAACAACAGACCTGAATATAAATTCATATAGTAAATGAATGCGCTTCTCGTTTCAGATAATTTGAAAGTTTGAAAGATAATACCTTTGCTACGATATAAAAAAAAAACTGGAAGTATTTAAAGAAGAAAAGATCAATGAATGTAAATAATATACAAATCGTTTGATATTTTAATGCCGAAAGTGTTTTTATGAGCTCTCAAATCAACTGTGATATTAAAATGCTCAGTATAGAAATTATTATACTAATAATGAATTTTAAAATATTAAAATGTTATATATATAAATATATAAAAAAAATTTTTTTAAATTTTTATAAAACTATTATACATTAATTGTTGTTATTATTTGCATACGTAATTTATTTTTGCCAGAAAACTAGATTTCAAGAGAATGTAATTTCTACTAAGAGCAGCGTAAGCATAAAAAAGACACAGCTAAAGAAATTCACATAGATTACATTTTAAATTTATGGAATGTAAAGTTTCATGAACTTTGAACATTGTCGAGTTGCTGCTAAGCCGAGACACACAGTTTGACACTGTTTTGGCATAAACATGATGATGAGCGAACACCAGACGCCGAACAACAATTGAAATACAGCTCCCAGTGAACATTTTAGGAATTCATTTTTTTTTGTCGGTTGGCCTTGGCCATCGCGAGCTGGCCTATTCCACAGGGTGCTCTAGTGCGCCAAGTTGTAGCATTTTTCACAGCCTACTTGAGGGCGCTCAAGGCTCAGTGCTCGTTGGCCGACAGCGAAATGGCCATAATGTCATTTAATTAAACGCCTGAGAGCAGTTGGTAGTTGGCTCTTACCCCTGGCTATTATTATTATTGTTGTTGTTGTTGTTGTTGGTGTGTGCTGGCTGTTTTCTTAGCCGCCGTGTTGGTGGTTAGAGCCGGCTAAACGATTAACCAAGTTTAGGTGGAGCCAGGGGAGGCTACAATATTTTTTTTTTTTATTTTTTTTTTTTGGTGGGCAGGCGTGAAGCAGTCCAGCAATTTACGTTCATTTGCATAGATATTAAAAATTGTTAGGAAGTCATTAGTAGGCATCAGTCAAATGACGCAACCTGCATATAAATGAAGCATAATTTTATTATATGGCCACCAGAAGTAGAAGACGAGACAGAGGCTGAAGCAAAACAACTCGGCAGGCAGCAGGTCATCGGGCCGCTTGACAAATGTCCATGACCCCATCCACCCGCTAGCCGTATTAATTATTAGTTTTAATTGCGTTTTGGTCTGGTTTGAAGGGCCCAAAAGTTGTTTTAAAATCTTTGGCGCATTGCTTAAATTTTTAAGCACACACACAACCACACACGCACACGCACGCTTAAGCCCAAAAAGTTGTGTGTGTGTGTGTGTGTGTGTGCAATTAAATACTTATACCATAATGTATTTTTCACAAGTTGAGCAATGTTGACCATTCCGGTTTTGTGGGCTGCGGTCAGAGGATGGCCCCAAGCCGGTCCAGTGTTGCCCATGTTCTGTGTAAATTATATGCAACAAAGCAAACTGATGTGTCTGCCACAGAGCCGTCTAAAGTGCCCCAAAAAAGGGCTCTAAACCCCAAGCTCTCAACTAGCCCCAACACCATTGGTTACAAGTCAAAAGCTTAACCGCAAGCAATTTTATTAAATTTGCTAGCAAATTTTTCAGGCTCAGCTAACGAGAGAGAACTATTCCTAATGTATCCATAGCTCTTGTTGTTGTTGTTGTTGCTGTTGTTGGCTGGCTTATCAAAATTTGTAATTAGATATTTCGCAGGGAGCACCTTCGGAAATTTTCGGTCGCGCCTCATCTATTTATATGTTTGCGGTATTTCTCCTTTTCCCATTTACCAAGTTTTTGCAGTTATTTGCTCACGTTCGGTTCAGTTCGGTTCGGCTGGGCTGCCTTTCATTGTTGCCCCTGTCCCCCACTTGCCCGTGCTTTACCCACATACCCGTCCACTTCCGTTTCCGCCGCCAAACGTTTCGATATTAAATGGTGCGCGTAATTAGATTTTAAATTTATTGCGCTGTGTGTTATTTTTTGTTTTCTCGCTTTTTCTATTTATTTTTGTCTGCTTTGGTGTGCATAACAATGCAAATGCAGCAATAAATAAATAAACAAAGTGTGAATGCGAATTCAATGGGGGTGCGAGGGCGCTCCCACGGGTGCCAAAGACAAACAAACAGTAGGCAACATTTTTCACATGTATTTGCCACTAAAGCAAAAATACAAAACAAAAGTTTTTAGTGGAAAAAACGTTAAATTGCTAAGCGCGGTAACTTGAAATGGAAGTTGTGTTAAACTTCAAATCTTTAAACAGGAATTTTAAGTAAACTTAAAAAAATATATTTATTTGTAATAAAATAAGTTTTTTCTTGTAAAAATATGAACTTAATATTAATTAATATGAATAAATTTAGTAGCCTAACCTATCCTTGACTTTTAAGTTTTACCTACTAAGGTATATATAGTTTTAAGGACTACGCTGAATTGCTGAATTCCTAAGCCTTTTTAAATTCAGGTTAAGAAACTTTAAGAACCAACTTTTTTTCAATAGTTTCGAAGTCTGAAAGCTCATAAAATATATATCTTAAAAAATGTGGCTAAAGCAAGACTCAAAACAGAAATGAAAGATTTTTGCGAGACGCAAAAATAATATTGCTTGTTCTTATTATTTATACTCTTTTTGCTAGGTAAGAATTTCAGAGTTTTTTTGAAGACAAAGCAATTATTAATTTTGATCTGCTTTTTTGATTCCAATTAGAAGCCGTGTTTGCCTTTTAATTCTAGTTCAAATATAATCAAATTAATTTGTTAGGACTCATTATCATATGAAATTGATTTAAATGCAGCGCAAGCCTGTATTTTAATGTTTTTAAATACAAATATATTGAATGTAATCAATTAAATATAATTAAAAAATTTAATTAACTTGCAAATCTGTAACAATCGCTTTACTTAATTTTTGATTCCAAATGCGAGTTATTAATAGCTTATCTTGGCGGTAACAGCCCCGTCCTTGGTCTATTACAACCGAACGTGCGGACAGCTGGCACTTTTGGCCACAATAATGCGGCCTTGTTGCTGTACCATATTCATGCACTGCCACTGTGACCACAGACAACTGACAGCAGTGTGCACCACGTCGCGGGTGGTTTTGGGTGGCTTTACACACAAACTAACTACCCCTTAAATGATAATAAATATAAGTATATGCACACGATGTTTCAAGCAGGGGCAGCATGAGTAATGAGCGCTTAATAAGGCGACATGACCATATTTTCAACCCAAAACAAGTGAGAACGCTGCGGTCGTGTGTAACCGACGGCGCAATACTCGTTTTACAGTAGAAGAGCCTAAAACACACGCAAATGGATATCGTTGTTATTGGTGACTCTAGCTTTAAATTTATAGCAGATGTGGATTTTAACACCAAATATTTTAATATTTGAATTTAAATTAAGAAATCTGAAAATTGTATTTATACAATTATAATTAGATAAAAATCTTAACAGTTTATCTGACCAAGTGGCACGTCTCTAGCCTCAACAGACTGAATAACTATTTTCACTTTATGAACGAGTTTAAACAGATTACAGCCAGATGAGCGGGACTGTGCCACAAATACATACACATACACAAATGCATATGTACATATTATAATTTACATATGTGAAAATATTTATGCACATTAAATATGCGCGAATGAGTGCAACAGTTTGGCAGTTCGGTAGACGATGGCAATTTTTGAAAATTTCATAAATCACCGCACGGCGCAGTGTTAAAAACGATGAGTCGACGCTGCGTCCTGTCAGATCAGGCTGCCGCCGGCAGCAGTCAGCTCGCATCCTGGCCGTGATACGGGGCGCATGACGTGTGGTCTGAGCCTGGTCGGGGTTGCGGGATGCGGGGCTGGGCCGGTTGTTGTCTTAACTTATTTACACATGTTTAAAACGCAAATGAGCCGTAAAGCGCTGATAATGCAACAAACTGACAATTGACGTTTTCAACTGCTGCCAGTGTTGCCAGATTGCTGAATAAAAAACGAGAGAAAAAGGAAGAAGAGAGAGTAGGCTACCGAGGTATAAATACCCTTTCGTCTTTCAAAATATTTCTAATTTTTCGTTAGTCTTAACTTTCAATATTAAATACAAAACAGCCATTTAACATTTTTTTCATTAAAAACCTCTCAGTTTTATAGATAATTGCTAATTTAAACTCTGCTGTTCTTTTTTGTAGCTAGCTTTATTTTTATTTGATTCATATTGATAGTTTAAAGCGATTTTACAACTGTAACATACCTAAACAAAAACAGTCAGAGAAACAAACATTCTATAACTAACTCATTTATCGTTACTGTTCAATAATACATAGAGTACTTTATGGCATGCATTACATGATAAAACTATAATACCCACTGCAAGGATACACCAAACAAGTGAAAACGTTTCAGTCGGGTGTAACCGATAGCGAATTCTCGCTCACAGTCGAATAACAACCAAAGCGCATGAACCATTCGCACAAAAAATGGCATGGATTATGAAAATCGGTTCAATTTTGACAAAGTTATGTGATTTTGAAATTTGGGAGCTATGGTTCCGAGTTTTACATGTCAAAATTTCTGTCAACTTTGGCATGATTTTTGACAAAAAATTTGACCCCCTCAAAATCAGTTTTAATGTTGGTTTTTTCACTAATTGTGACTACCACAATCGATTAAAAATGCAAACTCGTAATTTTAAATTTTGAAAAAAAATTTTTTTCGAAAATTAATAAGGGGGGAGTAGGTGATATTTTTTCAAAAAATTCTAAAAAATTATATTTTCAAATATGCATAAAACTTAGATGGAGAATCAATTTAGAGGTCAAACCATGATCAAAATGGCATGGATCATGAAAATCGGTTCAATTTTGACAAAGTCAGGAGGTTTTGAAATATGGGAGCTATGGAGCCGAGAGCTTTACATGTAAAAATTTTTGTAAATCTGAAATATGTTTGTCAACATTTTTGTCTACAGTCTATTCACTTTGTGAACTAGTTTAAAAATGTATTTTTGTATTAAGGCAAAGAAACAATGTTAAGGATAAATCGTGACAAGAATTTAGACAGATAAAAATATTTAAAAACAATTTTTCTAATATAGATGCAGTAAAAATTTGTAATTTATCAACAGAAAGCAGTTGCTCCTCTATTAGTTGGACCAAGTGCGCACAATTGCTGGGGCTTATAAGCTGCAAAAAGTGCTTAAAATGCGAAGAGCGTAATGCGGTGCAAAGTATGCATCAGCACGCAAAATTAATGGGCGAATGTGCGTACTTAGTTTATATGGTCAATTACTATTGTCATAGATTTGCATTAAGCCCGGAAACGTTACCAGGCTGGGCTGTTGACTGGTTTTGCTGTGGCATGTGCCAAATGTCAATCACTTTCTGGAAATGTAGTCAAATCAACTGTCAAATAAGCGTTGCAGCATGCAGCATGTAGAAAGCAACATGCTGCCAGGCACATGTGTGTGTGTATGTGTGCAGCACTCAACAGCAATTCAATTCAGAATTCAGACTTGCAACAGCAATCGAGTTACGCATTTCTGTAGGTGTGTGTGCGTGTGTCTGTGTGTGGTAGTCAAAGGAGCACCTAACGGAACTAATCGAAACAGCCAACGATGCTCGATGCGTGTGTGTTAGTGTGTGTGTGTTAACAGCAAAATCTTTGTAAAACTGGAAACTGTTTCAAATTGAAATAAAGCTATTTCGAACCTTCATTTTGAGCAGTCTATAGAATTTAATGCGAAAGTTGATCGGAAACGAAATAGGAATCGGGTTTAAAGTTTATCCCATGCGATACTTTAATTAAATCCCTTAAAAATCTCAGCTTGAAATAGCTTTTTAAACAGTGCTAAAACACATATAAAATAATTCCTTTAATGTAAAAACAAAACCGCTGAAAATGTTCTAAACTCGTTCGAATAAAAAGTAAAGAGTTTCATGCAAATTTCTTTGGCCGATTTTTTACACTTGCAGTTGAAAGGTTTAGCAAAACCAAATCTTGGTTTCTCAATTACATCACAGTCAGTCAGTCAGTCAATCAGGACAAACTGTTTTTGATATATTTTAACAAAATTGCATACAACAAATTTCCGGTTTCTTGGCTGGTTTCCTGCTGGTTTTTCACCAGAAACCTTTTGGCCTAATTAAAGCTACATTACGCTGGCCTTTAATATACAATACCCAGTAGGTGTTTATATACCCATAAACATTGTTACAGGGGACAACGGGGCAATCTTTTGGCACTTTCGAGCAACCCCTAAATACTACCCCCATGTATTCATCAGCTATGCTTTGAAAGCAGCAGACCATTTGGAAATTTTAAGCTACGTTTTGTCTTAGACTGCCAGCACGCGCCAAAATAACAAAATCCTGGCACACACACACATACAGACACACACACACAAAGCGAGCTTTCGTTTAGGCCATTTGTATGGCTATTTAGGACCTTGTGCCCTGTGTGCCGATGTCTATGACAATATAGTCGCACCTTTTGCTGATTTTTATTTCGAATTCATTTCCATTGGCATTTTATTGAGTGACCACGCCCCTAAGGCGAAGGCAACCTTTTGCTGGTGCTTATTACTCGTGACTTTAATGTGCGACCTTCTCCTTAGGCCATAAACGCTCAAATGAGCTTTTCGACGCCGTAAAACGCATTTATGTGTACATATATTACTAATATATATAAATATATACTTATATATATAATTCAGGCACGCCCTCATTATGTCGCCTGGAAATCATCACAATTATTTGGCCATTAATATTATGATGTCAATAAATTGAACATAAATTATGCTCACAATAATAAATGTCATTGGCCCGTGTCCTTGAAAAATTTGTCTCACTTCAGATCAGTTCAAATAATTTAAATTTATGTTTTGTAAATTAAGCCGAAAAAAGAATGAACAAAAAAAAATAAGAAAATAGATACAGGGCCAAAGCAACCGCAGCAAAAGCGCTGCATAAGCGTCCTTTAAGCCCCAAGGGACTCGTTAATCAGCATTTTTATGCTTGCCTTGCTAATGATGTGTCTGGACCCAGGACTTTGTTTTTGTCCAGCTTCATATTTTTTTTCTCACCTGGCAGACAACGGTTGTCGCTGTGTTTTACACCTAAATTACGTTAAGTTATCCTTGGGGCATATACAGGGGGGAAGGAGCTAAAAAGGCGCTAAGACTAGATTCTGCCGTGCCAATTGAAATGCTGTCCGCGCAAACCTATTCGAGATTTGCAGTTGAGATTATTCTAGAGTTATGATACATTCTGCCCTTAAACTTTAGAGACAGGTTATGTTTTTCAGCTTTCAAATTACAGGGTATATGCAAATATTCGGTCTCTTGTTTAAGAATTAATGTTGTCTTTTTTTTCGATTTTTAAAATTTTTGGCTCAACTTTTACACTTTCACTTTGCGAACTTTATTCCTCCGACTACCAATTAATATAAAATTACAATTATATACACGTATTTTTTATGCTAACACATTTTAAGCGTCTACAGGGTATTAAAAGCATCAAAACTAACTCAAATCAAAACCGAGCTGACCTTCTAAGAACTCTTTGCTTGAAAGGCAAGCACGTCAAAAGTCAGCAGAAAGTTACTTTTTAAGGATTAGCGCAAGGATTGACTCCGAAATGTCAGACAATAAAATGAAATATATGTACCCATGGACAAAAAATAAAAAAAATAAATAAAAGAGAAGAGAGTAAGAAGCACGAGCAGAGTAAGCCAGCGACTAGACGACTGGCAGGTTACCATAGATGTGACTCCGTCGAGTTGCTGCTGCTGGGCATTAATTTCAAGTTTATTGCATAAATTGTCGTATTTTGAAAATCTTATTGCCTTTATAATGTTGCGCCAGCGCCAGGTGAACTGTGCGCCCGACTAGGGCTAGAAAAACCAAATAGCCCCCACCGTAAAAGCAATGCAAGGTGTGTGGTCTCTGGTTCCGTTACGGTTATACGACCAACTGGTGTGTATGTGTGTGTGTGTGTGTATCATTTGCTCGTTTTGCTTGCAAATAATGCCTAGACGATTTCTTCGCCTTTGCTTCAAAGTTCTTCACTTCCTTTTGCGCCGTTTCTGTTTTTTTTATTGCGATAATAATCATAAAACATGCACTTAACAAGCAGCTTGAAATATGAGCTCGAGCTGGCATCTAACTTAAATTTTCACATTTTATTGAGGTTGATTTATGTACTGGGTTCCCCTATCCCCCTCTCGCTCTATCTATCTCTCTCTCTCATTCACACTCTTCTTCTCGTAATTCTGTGCATGCGTTTTGGGGCCAAAAAATCAACGAGCACTTAATTGATGCCAAAATGTTGGTCTCTGTGTAGGTTTAGCTAATTCATTTGTTGGCACAAACAAATTTGTTAACAAATTTGCGTTAATGCCATAAGAAATATTTATACTCCCGCTTTACCCCAGCCCCCCTCCGACCATTCTTCATTGTTGCCTGGCCTGTTATGTGTACATGTGCTGTCATTAATTCAATTCCGGGGCAGTCCCAATGCGGCGCCCATCTTTGGTGGTAAGCCTTTCGACCTTCAATGAGGCATGTGCCAGCAGCAACAGCAGCTCATTAACCTAGGCGGCGACGGGGGAAGTGTTAAGGGGGCGAGAACTGGTTCAGGCTGGGAGGGCTGGGAATTGCTACTGCGGTTTATTTTTGGCTGTTATTATTTGTGTAATGAAATAAACGCACGACTTTCATCTTCATAAAACGGCATTATAGCATTAGCGGCGCAAATTTATGGGGCCAGTGCGAATGCCAAGAAACAGCAGCAACAAACAACAACATCAGCAACAACCAGGCGAAGAAAGTGAATAACAACATCGAGCTAAGGAGCAGCTACGAGCAAAATTCGAAATAGCTCAGATTTAAAGCCTTTGCTGATATCTTAATTAATTTACTTGCTTTGCCAGCTTTATGCTAAACGGATTCTGATACAAATCTGTGGAAAGTTCGAAAAACGTTGTGTAATCAAATTTGGTGTATTTAAAATTTTAAAATTATCAAAATAGGTTAAAACAATTAAGCATGAAGTGACAAATACAATTTATCCTTCTAAAATATAAAGCTAAATTCATTCATTCTACATTTTATAAGACTATTTATTTTATTGGCCAGCCTGAGAGAAAAGACTAAATAAATAAATAGAATTGATTTCGATTTGTTCTTTTATTCGCAATAAAAATTAAATATATAATCTGTTTTTGGATAGAGTAAAAATATAAAAAAAACATCCAAAAACACCCAATGATGAGAATTATTTAAATGGGGACTTACAACAATACCTAAATAAAGAAATTTATTAGATTTATTGAGCATGTTTAACGCTTATTTCAAGCTTGAAAATTTTAGTTAAAATTAAAGTTTTCAATATTGAAGAAAAAACAAATTCGTTTTTTTTACAAAAGTTAATTGACAATTACAGAATAAATAAATCGTTAACGTTCTAAATGAAAACAGGAACTCTATCCAAGTTTTGAATTAAGGGATTTTCGAGATTAAAAATAAGTTTTTCAATAACAATTTGAAGATAAGACTAAGGCAATTTTTAACCTTAGCCAGGCTTTATACGTGATTAATATTAACAAAATATTGGTTTTCTGATTTTAAAGTGTAGTGAAAAACAAATTTAATATTTGACTTATACAGCGATTGAAAATGCATTGGAAATGCACTCTAGTTGCCGGTGGTGTAAAAGTGTCCCATATATAGTATAAGCCCATGAAATACATGAACAAAGTTTATATTTGCTTCTGATGCGAATTTTTTATGACCTGCGTCGCGTTTTGCAGCTCACTGTAGCATACTTTTCAGCGCTCAACCAAAGAGGGAGAGAGAGAGAGTGGAAAAGAGAGACCCTGAGTAAGTTATAGGACGCCATGTGAGTGGGTGAATGTGATAAACGATTGTCGCTAGAGTTTCAGCATGTTAAATACATAGTTATGTGGCCATACCTCCTAAAACTCCCCATCGCACTGGATTTTTCAAAGAAATTGTCATTGGCAAAATCGCGAGCGTCATGCTGGCATTTTAAACAATTATTCAGCACAAATGCGATAGATATGCGTGTAATACATAGTTTATGGCCACAACCACCATTCAGCACCTACTTAGAAAATGAAAATTTTTTTTTATAAAAATTTTTTTGCCAAAAACTGCTGGCGACAAAATGAAAATAAACGTGGAAAAAGTTTTCGTTTGATGTATGGCTGGGCTTTTACCAAGTTCACAAGGCGCTGATACAAGTACATGTGTGTGAGTGTGTGTGGGTGTGTAAGACACATGCGGCATTAACAATTGATCAAGACGATGCTAGGCGAAAAAGTATTATGTGGTAGATGAGCAAAAATTGCAAAAGCAAAATAATCGCAGGTGCCGAATTACATGAAAAATCACTTAGGAAAATTAAATTTCACATATTTTTTACTTCAACGCCAACCTCGTGTTGGCATTAGGTTCAAAGTTGTTTTTGTTGTTGCTGCTGCTGCTTTTCTTCTTCTTGCACTTGGGCTCTAGCTTCGCTGCCAGCAGCTGTGCTCAGCTACCACAAACATGAGTAATGTGATGTTTTCGGTTTTTCAGTTTCTCCCCCAAGAAGCCGCCATTAGAATTCGCTGACAGGTGCGCTCGCGTTCAAGGTGTTAATACATTATACAATAGGTTTTTCTTGTTGAGCTTTTATCAAATATTTTTAAGAATTTAAGTAACGCTATATCAATTGCCACTGTCAACAGTTGACATCGCAGCCGGACAAAACCAATAAATGCTGTCAGCTCAATAAATACCTAGTTGGAATAGTTTGTTGCATAATTTTTGTGTTTATCAAAAGCGGTTTTTGTTGGAAGTGCGCAACTAGCAGTTACCCCGTTTATTATGAGATGAAAGCATTCACACTTTAGTCACCAGCTTTATTAATTGTTTTCATTTTCTTAGTTCCACAATATGGAAAATTAAATTGTCAATAACTTCTGCACTTTTTGTTTGATAGTTTTTAAATATTTGGTGCTTTTAGATTGTAATTGTGTGTAATTCAGTCAGGTTTATCGTTTATAACTACATCCGTTAGTTTAAATAACAATAAGAAAAGTAAAAAAACGTCAAATTGGATGGTTAATGGTAAAAACTTTATATAAAAGTAAATAAAATATTTTAAATGATATGATATGGTAACCTGAATTTAAATGTAAAATTAAATTGCGTATCTCCGCCTCTTACTAAAATAAAATATTATATATATATATATATATATATATATATAT
>SCDS01000562.1:0-30608 GCA_004149465.1 Drosophila nigromelanica
GTTGTTTGTTTGTGTGTGTGTGTGTGTGTGTGTGTGTGTGTCTAAGTGTGTGTTTGTGTGTTGCCGTCTGGCAAGGAAATCACAGACGATAAGGAAATGAGTGAAAATTCATTTGGCCTGGGCCAGGTCTGCCCATGCACACATACATATATATGTATAGTGATATATATAGATATACATATATGTGCATATATAGGAATACTACGGCAGAGTACTACGCTCTACTACTATTTACTACTATGAGGCAACTGACTTTGGCTTTGGCCCTGGCTTTCTCTTTGTCTTTGCCGCTCTGTCAGCTGGCCATAATTTGCCTGCATTTTGCTTTTGGGCCCTGTATGTGGGCGGCTAGTGGGTAGAGGTGGGTGTGGCACTGTGCACTTGAGCAATTTATCGCATTTATAGCAGATAGACGACAAGCTGTAGAGCCTCAAGCGGAGGGTTAGCGGGCGTGTTGGCCTTTTTTTGTGTGACTTTTCTCCTTCTTTTCCACCTTTTTTTTTCTTTTTGCTTGGCGTATTTTTCATTAGAATTTTGTGTGGCATCCTGCGGCAGTTTTGTCTAGTTAATTTGTGTGATTTGCTGCATTGGCTAGCCGTATTGAGGAGCAGGAGCCATCGCTTTAACTCCTCCCAATGGGCGTTGCCTAACCGAGGCAATGAATATTCCATGGCATATGTATTTGGCATTGGTCAATTGCAATTGCAGCGATTTGCTTTTATATACCAATAACGAGAGAAGAAGTGGTGTAGAACATAAACTGATGAGTTTTGAAAGCCTGGGTAACTATACTCTGTCATTTATGTACGGTCTCAAACATGTGCACATAAATACATATTAGGTATGTCCTCGATATCTTGATTACACTTACAGAAGTATTATTTGTTTTTGTTTGTGAGCAAGTCTTAGAATTTTAAAATAGTTTATTTTATTTAAAGACTTATTTATTAGCCGATTATTGGCTGCCCTACTCGCATTTCAATTTGTTATTCCTCTTTGTGCCATATCCTTAAACCTTTTATTATTTCGCTTTGTGCTCTGTTTGAATTTTGTACACTTTGAAGTATAGAGGACTTCTTCTTTATATTGTTATTCTTAAACGTTTTACAATGTCTGATTCGGTTATCTTTTTAAAACTTTTCCCTTTTTAGATTTTAAAGATTTTTCAATTCTTCTCAGAAAAAACCCTGGTTTCCTTTAAATTTCTTTTAGGTTTGCAATTAAAAATGGATACGCATATCGAAATATTATTCCAACTGTGCGGGACATAAAAGAGACCTGACACATGCATTTCCATATCAGCTTGATAAAAAATTTCGTTTTTTCACACAAAACTGCAATTTCTGTTTGAGCACTCCCTCAATAAATTGAAAGCAAACCCCAAGGCAATGGAAAATAAATCCCCCAATGCATTGATGATTTATTTATGCTGCAAAAGCAGTCAACGGCTGCAGAGAAAACAAAAACAAAAACACTAACAAAACCGAACCGAACCGAACAGAAAATTTCTGCATTGCACTTTATCGTAAAATTTATTTATCAAAAAGTTTTTTGTTCGCCGACGTTGCCAAAACAAACAGAAAAGCCCGAAAAAAATAACAACGATAGGAAGGCAACGCCAAAGTATTAATGGAATATTGCCGAAAATTCTGCAGAAAAGCGCATGCAAACAAAAACACACACTCGCACACACACACATACACACATATTGGCACAACAAATTACAAAAGCAAACAAAAAGCGGCGCTTAAAACCCAGACACAAATTTCAGAGAAACTGCTGCAAAAATATGTAAAAAGAACTAACAAAAAAAACCTAAAAATAAAAAAGGGGAAAATAAATGTTATTTTATGCTGTTGCTGCAGTTTACGGATTGTTTGGACTGGAGCTGGACAAAAACTGCAGTACAGGAGGCGGCACTGCAGCACTTTGAAGCCACGCCCCGTTTATAAAGGAAATGAACTTTTAGGGGACACACGAGCAGCGACACAGAAAAAAAATAAAAAAATAAAAATAAAAGCAGAGGCAAATATCGAAATTATATTAGCCAACAGCAAAACGGAAATGAAAATGGACACACGAGTAGGAGGCAAAAAACATAGAAAGAGCAAAAAAGAAAACTTAAATGGAAATGTGCAAAATATGCATAGAGAGTGCAGAGGCGAAAAAAGCTGAAATGTGCATATAGGAAAAGTGGAAAAAGAGTGGAAACTGTTGACTACAAATGCAACGAGCAATCAACTATAAACTGGATGATATGGAAAATTCTATACGCTAGAAAAACTGATATTAACAGCTTGGTGGTTACTTTCCTCAAATAGTTCTTCTGTAATAAAAAAAATCTTTTTTTTTGATAAGTTTTTAAAACGAATTTGAGTTAAAATATCATTAAAAACTTTTAAGTCCAGATTGTATTATTTGCAAATATAAAAGTTGAAGATCGATTACCATTCTGCCGATAAGAAGTATTTTTAAAATATATAAATAAATCAATGCTCAGATCAGACTTAAAATGTAATTTAAAAAAAAATGTAAGTGAGGTTTAAAAAAGTGGAAAAATTTTATGAAAATTTGATGCTAAATAAACAATTGAAAGGAAAAAATGAATTTAAAGAAAATGTTGCTATTTAAACACATATTATAAATAATTGAAATCAGATTAAATCGGCAACAAAATAAAAAGGTATAAAAAGTAAGATAATACAAATTGCAGGTTCTTTCAGGTGCTTATGCAAAAATGTGTGTACGTAAAAAGCTAAAGCACTCACTGCTGTTTGTTGTTGTTGTTGGTTGGTTGGTTGGTTGCATGGCTGGTGGGTGGGTGGATGGGTGCTGGTTACTGAATATGCAATAAAAACGCCAGCTAGGTGGAGTGGGATGGGATGGGGTGTGTCCTTTTAGGTGGGACAGCAATGCGGGCACCGCCGTCTGCAGGCGACTGCCACAGTGACTGTGCCTGTGACTGTGCCTGTGACTGTGCCTGTGCCTGTGACTGAGGCTGTGGCTGCCACTCGAGTCGTGTCTAAATTAAACTTCATCATCATCAACACAACGTAAAACGGAGGCAAGCAAACAAAGCGCAGCACAGCGGGGCGTGGCAGCCTCAATGGGCGTTTGGGAATTTTTTTTCCTAAAAATTGCATAGACCGTTTGTTGTTGTTGTTGTTGTTGTTGTTGTTGTTGCTTGTCCTTTTTTTTTGCCAGCTGCAGAAATTGGCATTTTTTGTAGCAGTAGCGAAAAAGGACAGCAAGGAAATCAGAAATTATTGTAGATTGCAGAGGGCCAATGCGAGCGAACGGACAATGTCTGACCAGCATGCAACGGGCAGGACTATGGGGCCAACAGCCAAGTCCTGGCATGCAAAAAAAAATAAAAATAAAATAAAAGAGAGAGAGCGAAAAAAAGCAAGTGAAGTGCATAAATGGATTTTATAACGTCCAATGCTAAAGTAAATTTATGCTTTTTAATGCAATTGCAGGACGAACCAGACCGTAAGTGGGCGGCAATGGGTTGGCTTGCCGCATGCCAGCGATGGCAGCCACGCTTCGTTGGCCGGGGCTAAAAGCATTCGGTGCTCTGGGGTTAAAGGGTTGCCAAGCGGCTGCACGGAGGGGAAGCGGAGAAGGGAGAAGGGAGCTGCTGCAGTCTGCAGTCGCCGCTGGCGGGCAGACAAAGTGACATTTGTCGTTAATTGCAAAATTTATGGCCAGAAATCGGGCAAGCAGGAAAATTGTAAATGCCTTTAGACCACAGCCAGGCGCCACATCAAAATAAAATAATACAAAACACACTAAGCAACCCAAAAAATGTGCGAAAAAAAACAACAACTTACGTGTAATTAAACGGCCTAATTAGTTGGCACTCAAAGTGGCTGCTTACCTGTAAAAATAGCAGAGAAAGGAGAGTAGGAAATAAGTTAATTTGAATATTAACAAATATATACATAAATTTATGTATTTAAAATATATTTAGATATTATTGAAATGTACATAAAAAGTTGTAGAGAAAATGACGTTAAGATACCCAGCTTTATTCTAATTAATATTTTAATTTTATATATGCATATATAATAGTTTAAATACATTTTTATTTTCTTTACAACTTTATAAGTATCTATTTTGTTTTTATTATAGTTAAAAAAAAAATGAAATATTTTCCAATTCTTTTTTTATAAAAAGATTATTACTTTATAATATTTGCATTCATATTATAATTATTTTAAACATCTTTATATTTATTCTTATTATCATTAATATTGATATTAATTTTTTTTGTAAATATTTGCATATCTATAGGATATATTATGTATTTTGTCTGGATCCATATTTGCTTTGCATTTGAAATTTGGGGCATCTCTTGTTATTAGACTGAAGACCGCAAGACCTCAGTTTGGTGTGGCCCAAACGCAACCAGCCAAAACAGAAATAGCAATAGAGACATAGAGTCAAGAGTGCAGTTAGCGCATCTTTCTTCCCACCCGCCGCGCGCGTTCTCTCCTCCTCAGTTTCAGTTTTGGGCCACTTTGCGCTCTGTTGACTCAAAAGTCGAAGTCAAGTTGGCTGCTTTTTACGCTTCGTTGCCTAATTTCGGTTGTCAGTCACACTTTCGAGAGGGAGTCGAGGGGAAGGGGAACGCAGTACATGAAGCAATGCATTTCTATTGTGATTGTGATTGTGATTGTTGTTGTTGTTGTTGGGCGGGTGGATCTCTTACGAAATCGAGCTCCGCCTAATTTATGCATTTTCTCAGGCCTGCGGCATGCGTTATGCGTGGGTGGCGACCCCAGTTGGACAATTCTTTTGTACCTCGCCTGCTGCAAGGTGTTTCCATTTACACTGCGATCTTGGGCGACTAAGAAAATGTGATGCGGTTTTTGTTGACCGCCTGCAGCGTTTGCTTTTGCATAAGTTTCTATAAAGCCACTTCTGAAATTTCAATTTGAATTAATTCAACTGCAGTTCTGATTAGACGAGTTGCGCAGTGTGAATGATCCCATAAAAAGGGGCCAACAACAACTACACTCGGATTGCACTCACGTGCATTTTATGGCCGTGATTTACAGAACCAGTTCAAAAACAGAAAAAAAGAGAGCCGACACGAAAAAAAAAACATACAAAATAACACGTCGGCAATCTTGGTAACCATGAAATTGAATTGCTACTTTGAAGTGCACTCAACGTCGAAACGCGTCGCACTCGATGGAGTCGGTGGCGGGGGCACGGTGGCCCGGGGGCAAGGGCAAGGGTTAACTGCACACATGGCTGCGCGGCTGATAGACAGCGGACCCCAAACAGGGGCAACTGCTGCTGCTGCTGCTGGCCACCTAGTTACCCATTCTAATTACCAAATGCAGCCACGGCAACGACGCTTTGACGTAGCTGCAAGTGCACCGCTTGGTGGGGGCAGGGGCAGGCGTGAGGGGTGAGGGGTGAGCTACGGCTACGGCTTCACTCTGAAGAGTTCATTAGAGGCGCAGCAAAAAAAGAAAGAAAAGAAAAGAAATGCAACAACAACTTTTAAAACTGTAGTCGAAATCGGGGTTTTTCTTTTATCGCGTTGCGTTTTCAGCGGAAAACAAGTGCAAAGTGCACCCCAAATGGAAGTTGGCTAAAAGGGCAGCAAGGGAAAAAATCTATGATGTGAAATAAAATGATGTGTAATGCTATAAGGTAAAAATAGTTCTACAATTTCAGAGAGCAGAAAAAAGAAAATGTTATGAGAGCAATTTTTTACCAATTCATAAGAATATATTTTCTAAGTTTCTTGACTATAAAAGTCATCAGAAAATATTGAAGGAGGCAAATGATTGTTTAACTAGTAAAAACTACTTACTAGTAAGTAGTAAAAATACACAATAGTTTCTATGCAAAAAATGGCATTATGTTGTTTCTATTTAAATCTAAACGAACTTTCTACAAAAAAAAAAATAATAAACCGGGCACTATATGTTATGGTATACTTCTGTTCAGACTTTTGAACAGCCATTCACTAGCCTGAGATTTAAAGGGATATAGCTGTTCACAAAATATAGCCCTTATTAGTTCTCTCAAATGAAAATACTTAACTGGTAATTTGTCTTTATTTTGAGTGTTTTCACGGCTGCAATTGCGGAGCTGATTAAATTACGTGTTGCCCATCATCAAAGAAGCGTATTGGATATACGGATGTATGTATGTATGTACGTACATATGTATGTACTAAGTGCTGCTGCATACGTTGAACCGTCGCGTTACCAAACCAGCAATTAAGCGAAGCTACCCCAACTCTTCACTTTTCCTGCTGTTGCTCGTGGCTTGCACGGCCGTGCTAACGGTAAATGCTGCATATGTGCGATGGTTGCGTGTTTTTCGGAACCCTTTTTTCTGGTTGCTCACTCTGTCCCTCTCCCACTCTCTCTCTCTCTCTCTCTCTCTCTTGCTCTTTCCTACCTTCTTTCGGGTATTCTTTGTTTTAACGGAAGCTGTTGCTGTTGTTTTTATGCTTTTTAATTTCCCTCAACAATTTCTTTGTGCTTTTTGTGTTTCCACTCCTGTTCGCATAACTGCGACGAGTGCACTCCAAACGTCTTTGCTTCACTTGCCTCCCAAGGGTTATGAGAAGAGTAAAAAGAGGAAGAGGGGGCCGAGACCAACAAAATCAAACGAAAAAAAATTAAATAAAAAAGGAAATAACGAAATAAATATGTATATGAAAGAATCTCATGTGACACACAATGCCTTCAAGTGCTGACGCCGGCGCTAGAAGATGGGCCCAATTTACAAGCACAACAAGAAGCGGTGGAAGAAGTAGAAGTATAAGAGCAAAAACAAAGAGCTGGAAGAAGTCAATTTGATGCGAGTGTGTGTTTAACATGCGTATATTATACTTGACTTAATTAGCTGTTATTAAAAACAAATTGAGAGAAACAACAAAAAGGGTTCCAAACAATTAAATAATCATTTTTCTTCCGTTTGAACAGATTTCCCTGAGAAGTTGCAGTGCGAGTTAAGATAACAACTTTATACCTGAAGAATTATAAGCATAAAAAATACTATATTATATTATATTATAATATTAATATGTATGTATAATTTACATTTGTCTGCTTTTAGGCGCCTTTAGCAACTGGAATATAATAATGTTCTACTTTTTCAAATTAAGCAAGTTTATCATAATGTAGTTTTAAGAAATAGAAATAAAAACTTATCAGAATTAACGTTAATGATTCAGCAGAATAAATTAAATCAAAATCTAGGAAAAACACATGTTTGTTATAAATATTGTTATTATATTTATACATCGATTACATTGAATTCAATTAGTCCTATTTCCCTTTCTTTAGAATTTTCATTACAAACAATATAAATATTCATTCTCAGTCTCAATCTCAATTATAAACGCCATCTCTTTCCCACAGCAGCTGCACGCTTCCCACACTCTTGACCTATCTACATTGACTTGTAATGCAGCAACTACATCGAAACAGAGAATTCTGCGGCTGCCGCGATCTGAACGCCGTACGGTGATCTCGACGACTGCAAAAGCTTTCGCACGGTGCGTGCCCAAAGCTCCATAAACAGTGCTTGAGTGGGAGCGCCTCCGTGTGTGAGAGAGCGCGTGAGAGCGTTGCCAGGTTTTGCGTTTGAGGGAGAGCGGCAAAAACTATGTAGGCCTATGGAATGCTTAAGTTTCTTCTTTTTTTTTTTTTGCCACTAGCTAGCAAAGCGACGTAGCCATTTTTAGATTTCCTTAGTACTAGTTGTTGTTGTAGGGCGCGCATTTTGTTGTATTTGCAGTTGAGCTTTTTTAGCTCCTCGATGTGTTTGTTGTTGTTGGCAAGTATATTATGTATTTACTGCGCGTGAATGTCATTTAAAAAAGCAGGAAAAGCTTTGCGCTGCAAAACGTCTAACTTTATGCTGTTGTTGTATGCGCGTGTATATATGTGTGTGTGTGTGTGTGTGCGTCTACGCACATTTTTAATAATGTTGTGCGAGCTCAAGGTTTTTTTCTATCGCTTCTATAGTTTTCATTTTTTGTAATTTTTTCGTTGCTGTGCAGGCGTTAGCGATAGAGCGAAGCGGCCTCTGCTGCCCCCTCTGCACTCCCCACCATCTACCCCAACTTTCGACCAATTTTAATTGTAGGCCGCAATAATTTAGATGCCACTCTGACACAATCTACAAATAACCGAAAAATGCGTACATATTTTTTTTTGCGCTGCGCTCGCACACGCACACATGTAAGAGCTGACAAGTGTGTGCACATACACTACATATAAAAACTGTATTCATGTATTTTTTATATAAAGCCTATACATAGACTTTTAACTTGCCTTTATTTGAAAAAAATTTTTTTTGCTGCGCCCTTTTCAATGTGTGTTTGTGCCCAACAGTTCTATGTATTCTATATACAATATGTATTATCAGCGCGTTTTTGTGCTGTAATTGCTTTAAATTGACAAAGTTTTGTACAACATTTATTGAACACTAGCAAAAACTACTGTTGCTTTTTTCTTAATTTTTTTTTAGTATTTTTATTAAGCATTGCATTTAAATCCAGGCTAATTTTTATTTTAATTTTAAATGCATATACATATTTAGTATTTTGTCTTTATTGCGGTTTTCTGACTCATGTTATTTGCATGTTCCAACTTTTCTCAAACTAACACCCCGCTAAATTATATACTAATTTATACGGAGTTTTATTGCCATGTTTCATAGTCAATAAAAAATAAAAACGAGACACGCACCAACTCAAACTAAATAGTGCACTACTATAACATATATTTTATTAAAAAAAATATGTAAAACTTGCATGTGCTTCTGGTCATAAAAATGTTAAATCAACACTTTTATGTGGTGCTAATTAAGCTTATCAAAAATGCAAGACAAATTTATTAGAAAAACCAACAAAAAAGCCAGCTTAAAAAAAAATAATAATAAAACAGAAAGAAAATAAATATTTTTATTAAATATTATTCAACTACAGTGAAAACCTGTCAGTGTCACTCTTTGTATTTGTTTTTCTTCATTGTTGTTTGTAGCACTTAAATATGTTGCTGGCCAGCTGAGTTGGCCTAAACCGGCACACAGACAAATATGACGGTTGCTATCTGCAAAGTGTGCGTGTGTGAGAGCATAGAGTTATTGTTAATATATATGTATGTATGTATCCATGTATGTATGTGTACACACTGTTTCGTTGATATGGCGGCGCCTATGTGCAATGCTTTGCCAAACTATTCGTATTGTATGTAGCTTATTCCCCAGCTGCTAATTGCCAGTTTGCCATTTGCCTATTGCTCCACTTCGCAAAAGCACACGCAAACACACGCAAACACACACACACATACACATACATAGAGACGCACTCACTCACTCGCACACATTTCGCACTACAACTTGCACGCTCTCACGCACTGGCAAATGGGCTGGCAAAACTTTTGCATGCATTCGTAGAGTAGAGTAGTGTAGAGTAGAGGACTGTAGAGTAGAGGAGTGTAGAGTGTGTACTTGTGTGTGTGTGTGTGGGTGTGCTGCTGCTGCCTGTGCTGGTCTCAGTCGTTGTCGCAATAGTTTGCACAAATAGAAAACGCATTTCATGGGCGTCGTTGGTTAGTTGCGCCCGTTAGGCTGCCATTTTGAGAGAATGCGTGACAAATAGAGATGGGGATAGAGAAAGAGAGAGGGAGAGAGAGAGAGAGAGATGTTGCCTACAAGTATGCACTTATGTATGTGTATACATATGCCGTTTCATGCACTCGCTCTGGGATACTTCTGTAGAGTGTCAATTTGCAAAGAACTTGAATTATAAATTGTTCAACATTTGTTTACATTTCAAAATATAAAATAACAAATCATGAGCCACTTTTAAGAACTGCAGAGTTGCTTAAGCTGCGCATAAAACTTAAGACAACAAGCTCACATTACAACGACAATAACAGCAGGAAAAATATGTAAGAATGCTCTAGTCGCGCAGTGCTCGAATATAAGATACCCTGCATTCGGCAGCTAATTGCAAGTTAAATTATTGATCATGCGATCTTTATTAAATTTACCAGACTTAGTAAAATAATAATAGTAATAAAATAATAAAAAAGTTGGTCTTAAAGCGAAAAAACTCTTATACCCTATTAATAAATTCAGATTCGTTAAGAAAGTGCATACGCAGCGACCAATTATGACTCAATTGGCTGAGCGGGAGAGAGAGTAGCCATAGAGTGGCCTCCCACTCTTGCACTGTGTCAACAGCTAAACAACTGTAATAACAACTGAGCAGCGGCTTAAGCCATTGATGGCGTTTTTTTTGTTGTGTTGTTGTCTTGAATCGGTTTTCTTGGTAGCCGCGACATTAAAATTCAAGCAACTGCAGTGGCAGGTCATAAAAAGTCACAATTATTAAAGCAGCATGGAAGAAGCAGCAGCAGCAGCAGCAGCAGAACACGCAGCGAACCTCATAGAAAGAGTTAGGCGAGGAGAGGGAGAGTGGGGTGGGGGGCAACACAACACACAACTGCATAGGCGCAGCAACTGCGACGCACTTTGCGCAACTGCCGACGACGACAACAACAGCAACAGTAAGCGCAATGTTGCATTGCGTCAGAGCAAAAGCCGCGCAGTCTGCGACGCGCGATGCGTGCGAGCGAGACGGAGCGAGCCAAGGAGCTTTCTGTAATGTTGTGTATTCTAGGAAACCAAACGATTGTGCAAATGCACGCAATGTGTTGGAGCGAGAGAGAAGGCACGCTAAGAGGTTGAGAGGCCAAAACTAAAACGCACTTCCGACAAGTGAAAATGCAGCAAAACACAAAAAAAAAAAACAACGAAGCACACGTAAAACAAAGGTTGAAAATAACCAAAATTGTTGTTGCATTTAATTAAATGCGGAAGACACTCAACAACAACAACCACGGGGCAACAGCAACTACATTTAAGCGCACGCACAAAGCAACAAAGATAGAGAGAGAGGGAGAGAGAGAGAGAGATAGCAGCAAAGTACACACAACGCACAAAATTTGGAACGCGCTGCGCTTAAAGTAGGTCAAAGTGGCAGCGGCGTCAATGCCGCGAGGGGGTTGCGTGTCAGCAGCAACGGCGACTGCGACGCAGCAGCAGCAACATAAGAAAAGTTTAATTTATGCAAAGAAGAAAAAATATTTTTCGTTGCGCATTTGTGTGCACTAGTGTATTTGTGTATGTGTGGAAGCCACTTTTGCTTTTCTTCAGTTTAGGCCTAATTGTTATTAATATGCAACGTTGACGCTCATAAATCATATTCAAAAGTGCGTAGAAAATAAACACAAAACCCACATATCAAGTTTTTCTTTTTTTTTTGTTTCTTTTGCATAAATTATAATTGTAAGTAATTATAATTACATAGGTTGTGCGTCTGCAAATGTTTGCAAATATTTGCGACGCATCGCGACATGTAAAATAGACACACAAAAAAAAAACTTTCGAAAAATCGTATTTTTTTTATTTTTGTTACAACTGAATGTGACAATGTTTTCAGTGTTAGGCCGGGGAGCAGGCAATATGTAAAAGGTAAACTAAGGCAGGGGCTAGGGAGTGGTAACGCCAGCTAGTTGAATGAGTGAAAATGCGCTGCGTAATTAGCATAAATATTAAATGAAATTGTTTGAGGTTAGCCTCTGAATAGCATTGGAGATATTTTATGATTTTTATACTAGTGCTGGGTAGTTTATTGAGAGTTAAAAAATGCTCACTTCTGGTTAAACTTAAGCAATATAATCTTTCAAGTAATTTAAATAATAATTAAAGACTCACCTTAAAATCCAATTGCAAATTTTCGCGTTAATCCAATTGAATGCCTTCACTTTATATCGTACAAAAAGTTTACAAATTTTTGTTTTTTGTTTTGTATATTAAATTACAATTGTAATTTTCTGCACTGCACTTATGCCAAAAGTTATTTTATTTACTTAATTTTTTTACAGTTCAGTTACTATCAAAAATGTTTACCAAATAGTCGCTTATTTAATTTTAAGCAATAGTAATATGTATAAATTGATACATATATATTTTATTTGTATTTTAATAAATTTTTTCTTTTGTTTTTTTGTTTTTCTATATATAACTTGTTTTATTATATATTTTATCGAAACGAAATTTTTATGCAAACTAACACACACGTTCTTCTGCTGCTGCTTTTTGTTGTTGTTACTGTTACTGTTGTTGTTGTTGTTGTTTTGTAGTAGTTGTTGTTATGGCTGCTTATTGTTGTTGTTGTGTTGCTGTGTTTAGTATTGCGTTTTGTCCGAACCAATAATTTTGAAGAGTTGTCCAATTTAGTTGTTGGCTTAAATTTCTGCGGTTTTTCCTTGTTTTTATTTAGCTGATTTTTGCCTTGTTGTTGTTTTTCGGG
This sequence comes from Drosophila nigromelanica, assembly GCA_004149465.1. Classification (NCBI taxonomy): domain Eukaryota; kingdom Metazoa; phylum Arthropoda; class Insecta; order Diptera; family Drosophilidae; genus Drosophila; species Drosophila nigromelanica. The sequence goes on from SCDS01000562.1 coordinate 12,368, forward strand.
TTTATTTAAATGTTACATTTATTCGGTTTTATTTTTTGATTTTCTTTTTTTATTTGTGTGTTGTTTTGCTTTTTATTTAAATTTTTCAATTAGCCAAATAATTTTCGTTTTTATTTATTTCAATTTTAGTTTTGTTTTGCACGCAGCTTGCCAAAATAGTTTTTGTTTTTGTTTTTTTTTTTCGAAATGTTAGCCCAAAATTATTTTTGCCAATTTAAATTTTTGCCTTTGAATTTACGAAAGGTAATTTCAGTTCATTTTTGTTTCAATTGATTATTTTGTTTTGAATAAAGCATATTTTTATAATTAATATTAGTTTTAATTGGTTAAATGTTCAAAAATTGCTGTTGCATTAGCATTTCGTTGAATGCGCCGATTTTGCTGTCGCCTGCTGTGGGTTTTGTTGTCGTGATTAGTTGGGTGAGACATTTTCACAGTGACATTTGGGCCCTGAAAAAATACAGCAAACCAATCGTTAATTTTATTAATCGTCAATAAGAACTTTTAAATAATAATAAATATGTTATTTAGATTTTGTTGCATTTTATTCTTAGCAAATCTATCTTAATTTTCATAAATAAATCTCTGCATATTGTTGAGCTATAAGGTTGGATATGCGAATTCTTATATTTGATCGGTCCTTCAAAAATAATACTATAACAAAACAATATTTAATTCTAATGTAAATTCAGCTTTTAAAATTGAATTCTTTTCTTGCTCTACTTTTGCCACGTTTTATTTATTTACAATAAATGTTTCGTAGTTTTCATTATTTAATTAATTTGGCAAATTTCGTTGGAATTTATTTCATTCATGAGCAAAATAAATTCAAAATATGTGTCTTATCAGTTTACAGAACGTTTCGCGCTTAAAATTTCATTTATTCATTAATTTAAACCCTAGATTCTAATTGCATCCGATGTTTGGCCCTGGCAAGTGTTTTGTCTTTAATCTCGTTTTGAATTGATGTGAGCGAGAGGCACTTAAACATGTGCGTAGCATCAGGAAATTGTCAACGCTTATCTTTCGGATTGGGAAATACGAATGGGAATTAATATTCTATGCAGATGCAATAAAGCACAGCTTTTCAACGACTTAGTTTTCCGCTACTTCATTTGATCGTGTCTTTGATATGGGCTTATATGTATCATTATTAAAACCTTTTATATGGTAAAGCTAAATTCGCAACTACTTCCTGACTTTTAACTTTGAATTACTCTTGATTTAGTTGAATGGAATAAATTGTATTGTATTTAAGCTCTATATATAAATTTAATTGGGTTGTCTATATAATAATAATGTTTTTTTAAATCTATTTAATGACATCTTAGGGCAAACTTTAAAGGGAAATTCAAATCTTCAAGATCTGGTGTATGCTCTGAAAAGTTCTTATTTGTAATTTGTATATTTGTTTTGCTTTTAATATTTTATATTATTAATCTTAATTACGCTTAAGTTTGTACTTCTAATGAAACAATTTAAGTTTAAGCTTGTTTTTTTATATCTCTCATTTCTAATCACATTGTAAAAGTTATTGTTGTAGTAGGCTGTATAAGATAATTATGTTGTTATTCAATAGGAATTTTATCGCGGCATTATAAGTACTACGATAGTAGTATATGCTACGAATAATAGTTCATACAATTTTTTCATATAAATATAACATTTTAAAAGGTACTTTATTCAAATAAACTCTTTTAAATTTGAAATATTTGAAATGTATTATGATTTTATATATTACATATTGCTATATATTTTGTTTTAACTACATGTTTTTGTCACTTTTCACAGTTTCTTTTCTTTGATTTTTGGTAAGCAAGTGTCTTCAATATATGCAAATTTATAATTCCTTTATGTATATGCGTTTTTAATCCCTACACAATCCTTATGCACTTTTAATGGTGCATCATCACACAGACACACACACACGCATACACTAACACGTTGCACAAAAAGGGGTTCGGGTTTGGTTTTGAGTTCAGTTTTTGGATTGTGGAAAATCTTAGCATAGGTTTTGACGCCGTGGTGCGGAGCGGGTAGGGTTGTTTATTGTTTGTTATTGTTGTTGTTGCTGTTGTAGTTGTTGTAGTTATTATTGTTGTAGTTCTGGGCATTGTTGTTGCTTGATTAAAAATGCACAAGTTTTCGCTTCACGTTTGCTTCACTGCTGCGTTTTCCAGTTTCAGTTGCATGCAGAGCAGCCAAGACCAAAGCAACCCCATTTGCTATGTTAAAATCACAAACACACATACACACACACACATACACACGCACAGTTAGGATTGGGTTACAGATACGAAATGGAATTTGTATGGATTGTCCCGGAACTGAGTTATTGAACTAGTTGAGAATTTGCAACGAAGTGTCCTGTTCTTTTGAATAGCTCTTAACTAATAGCACAGTTATAGCCGCTGAGAAATTATCTTAAAGATACAAATGCACATATTTATTTTTTTCTTTTATTTCTTTTTGCGCTCGAGTTTGGCTTGAAACAAGCTTTTAAAACTCTTAACATCATTTTTTTTAGCATTCAGTTTATTTTTAATATATATTTGGATTTGTATTTTTTCTAAACACCCATATATTATTATTTTTTATGTATGACATTTTTATAGCTTTTAAAATGATAATAAAATCAGTTTAGAATATTTTTTATATTCCATTTGATTTATTTTATTTAATTGCTATATACAAGTTTTAATTTGTTTTCAATTTTATTTTTAATTGTCTGTATTTATTATATTAATATACACATATAAATTGGTTTATTTCATTTACATTTTATTCACTTGATACAGTTTTTTATATTTTGTTTTCAGTTATATTATATTAAGCTGCATTAAGCTGAAACTTTATTTGATTTGGTTTTTTTTTGTATACACTTAATTCATTAATGATTTTGCATTTGTATAGATTAATAACAATAAACAATTAATTTACCTTCAATCACTTGTCAAATACACACATAAACACTGAGACACACTCTCGTGCAAAGACCGTCAATTTGTTTTTGTTTTATGTGTGTATTTGTATTTGTTTGCCGGCCTTGGACGTATTTTTCATTTGTGTTTTATTTTTGAAACATAAACTAAACTTAAATAATAAATTAAAAACAGTTTAGATGATAACTTTTGCTGTTTATAACAAAATATTTGTGCGCTTCTTTTTTGGCTGCGTAAATTTCGCTTTTTCACTCAAACGCGATTTTCATCAAATAAATTTGTATTTATTTTTTTTCTGCATTTCCGTTTTGCCGCTGTTCTCTTTGTAAGTATTTAATTTAATAAATTTGTTGTTGTTGTTGTTGGTAATTTGAAATTTCGTAAATTTTATTGTATTTGAGATTGTTATTCAGTCAGCTTCTGTTTCAGTTGCTGTTGCCGTTGCCGTTGTGGGGAAATGTTAGACGGGACGAGAAAATGCACACAACGAACGCACAGTTGTTGCTGCGAGCTGCGCACCACCGAAACCTAGCGCCGAATAGACGAGCATGAAATTCAAAAATTGCGTTTATGGCCTATCAACCAGGCAGGCGGCAGCGGCCGACGCACACAAGCTTACAGAATGCACGCACACACGGCCAGACACACACACGAACAGAGGCAGAGTAACGGGCAGCGGCCAGAGCCACCACCAGCAGCAGAAGGCAAGCAGCAGGCAGCAGCAGCAGCAAACAGCAAGCAGCAAGCAGCAAAAGCAGCAGCAGCCGCAGCAGCAGCAGCGCAACAGCACCAAGAGAGTAAGAGTAAAACGCAGCCGAACGCAGCAAAGCGCAGCGAAAAAAAACCAACACACACACACACATAGAAACACCCTGAGAGCGCGACAGAACTGCTCTTGTTAGCTTTTTAAAGCAAAAACAAGTTTTCTGCTGGTGCTTTTGGGGCCCGGCGTCGCAGTCGCAGTCGCTGCCAGAGCTGTGAGAGTGCGCCCATTTTGCATTGCCAGTGCCTGTGTCTCTGCTTGTGTGTGTGTGTGTGTGTGTGTGCGTGTGTGCTTTTGTTTTTGATTTTGTTTCGCCTTGCGTTGCAAATGCAGAATTTGCATTGGTGTGCGAGAGAGTTTTGCGAGCGCGTGAGCGAACGCCCGTTCTCTTATTGGACTGTGGCGCGCGCTCTCTTTGCTAGCGCTCTCTCGCTCTCTCGCACGCTCACACACGGGCAACCACTTGCGCAACGGCTGTGCAATGTTTTTTGCGCGTTTAATCCAATTGGAATGCACGACTTGCAACGTTCAAATTGGTTTCCATCGAGCGTCAAGCCAAAAAGGATATGCGACTACTTAGACTTTTGAATTGAATTAACTGTACACTAAGCTTTAGTGGGTTTAATAAGCTTTTGCAGCCGCTTTAATTGACTTTGCGAGCCTTTACTTATGATGTCATTGCTGCAACTTGACCATGTTTTGTGTGTATGCACTGCCGCCCCTTCTGTGCGCCAGGACCTCTCACTGCCATTTCTTGGGGGTGAGTTTCGCTCACACCGCTCTCTGCGGCTCGGCTCTCCTTCGAGCTGTGCTCTCCGTGCAGGCAAATTGCATAAGTCGCATGAGCTAATCACACAGTGCTGCGAGGAGTCCTTTCGCGAGTCCTTCATGCGGAAAATGTTCGTGGGTAAATGCAAATGCTTCAAAAATAGAAACTTGCTTTTGCCATAGCAGGGCGCCTGGACGAGAGGTGGGGAGAGGGGGTGGGGGGTAGGAGGGTGGCAACTGAACTCTGATTGCATCAGCTGGCCAGGTGCAGGATTTGCAGTCAAAAGAGCTATTTTTAAGAATAACGGAAATCGAGGGATTTATAAAAATACTTTTTAGAGCTCCTTAGAATAACTTTAAGATTGTTTATTTTATATTCAAAGCTCAAATTATTGTTTAAAGAACAAAAGAAGAGGCCAGAGTCGTGAGATTCCTTAGAAAAGCTCCATTTTTTGTATCCACCAAATTAACAGCACTTTGTTTTAAGATAAAACACAAAATCCAGTTTGTGATGGGACTTTAATTCAATTGCAATTCCCACAAGCGTCCTGATGGAAATATCAAATTCCACTGCACTTAATAAACTTGCAATTGTTTTCAAACAATGAAAAGCTCAAAAAAGTATGGATGAAAACTTAACTCGTTTCTGAAATGAATTAAAGGTGATTATTAACAAACAGTAGAAACCGAAAACAGATCCTAAAAAGCGCTCAAAGAGACAAACGTTTCATTGTCGCTCTTTCGCTTTGAGCCCAGTAACAGATACTCTTGAGAAAAACTCGTTTCTCCTGTGTTTCTTCCAGTGCCAAAACAAAAGCAAAAAACAAAAAAAAACAAAATCACAAACAAGCTACAACAACAAAAAGAGTCACAATACGCATTCATTTTGCAGTGGTAGCAGCAGCAACAACAAAAGCAAAGCGCCTGAGCGGGAGCTTGAGCTTTTTCGGCAAACAACTTCCCCAGCTGGGGCGCGCATGTCGCTCTGAGAGCCAAAGCGCGCGCAAAAATAAAGAAAAACAACAAAAAAGGAAATAAACAACAGCAACAACAACAACGAAAACGAAAAATAAAACTAAAACGAGGCGCTGCCATTTTATTGCTGCTGCCTGCACACAACAACAATAAAGAACAGCGAGAACGAGAACAAAAAAATGAGAGAGAGAGAGAGAGCGGCATTGTCATCGTCATCGTCGTCGTAGTCGCAGCAAGTTTACGCAATTCAAGCAAACACGTGGAGCAGCGGCAGCGCAGTCAACGCAGCCAAGCGCAGCGTCGAGAGCATTTTTTGGCGCGGCCACCTCTCTCTCACTCTCCGTCATTCTGGCGCTGTGCGTGCGTGCGCAAGTGTGCATGTGTGTGTGTGTGTGTGTGCTTATGTGGCTGCTGCTGCTGCTGCTGCCTATGCTGCCTACGAGAAATCCAATAAGAAAAAGCTTTGTGCGTTGCTGCGCACACACCAATGCAGGCCATTATATGCGTGTATGCACGAAGTAAAAGCGCGCGCGTGTGTTTGTGTGTGTGTGTGCTTGTGTGTGTATGTATTGCGTATTTTGGCATGGCTGCCAACGTTAACTGCGACGCCGGCGTCATTTGCTTTCAGCGTTTGCAGTGCTGCACGCACTTTTCGGCCTGACGTCTGCGACCCCCCTCTACACACCCCCACCCACACCACACCGCCCAGTTGTATTTTTGCTTAGCCAAAGCATTTTTTGTTGTTGGATCCTATGTACAGTTTTTGGGGCGGTTTATATATACATATGTATATATATATACATATATATTATGTTTGTATGTATATATGCTCCAAATTTTTGGCGCCAGCCCGATATACACACACACACACACACACACACACACACACACTTACACCCACACTGCCTGCTCGCATTCACTCGAACGCACTTTTGCAGCTTGCGCTTGTCTATGTGTGTGTGTGTGTGTGTGCGTTTGCGTTTGCTTTTTTGGGTGTGCGTTTTTGTGAAATTTTAGCATTTATTTGTTATGTACTCGCACTTTGAATGCTGCTGCGACTGCTGCTGCTGCTGCGTAGGCCTGTTATATACACTATTTGGCAATTTTGTGAAGCTATGTATGTGTGTGTGTGTATGTGTGTGAGTGTGTTTGTGACCCTGCGCCGCTAAGAATTGTATTTTTTTTTCGTAAGTATTTATTTTGGTTATGTGTGTATACTGCATTTTTTCGCTTGTCTGCTTTGTTGTTGTGGAGCCACCCCAACCCACGAAAGCTTTTCAATTGCACAAAAACAAATGTTTCGCTGGCTGTTTGTATTTGTGTAATGTATACACACACACACACACACACGCATTTATTTATTTTTCATGAACAGCTCACACAGTCGAATGCTTCGATGGATTTTTGTTGCGCTTTCAGATAAGATGATATCATTTGTTTTTGTAGCATTCGGCACATATATACATACATATGTATGTATGTATATACATACATCTACATACATATATCTTATTTACTAACGGGCTGTGTCCGCCCAATTTGACGCTTGCAATGAGTGCGTTTTATGCTCTTTTGCCATGTTGATGATTCTTATTTTGTGTGCTTTTTTTTTTTTGCTTTGCTGCCTTTACGATGTCAATTGGTTTGAACCAGTTTTGGCAACTGACAAACACACACTTGACAATGAAATTGTTTCATATGTTGTCTGCATTGTATATAGTATACATCTAGAACTGTGTCTAGGGCAGCAATTGTGCTAATTAGATGAAGTAATCATAAATAAACGAGAGGCGTTGCACAAGCGAGGCAAAAAATAATAATAGAGAGAGAGAGAGGGAGAGAAAGGGATAAAAAGACGGCATTGTCTTTATTTAAGAAAAATCAGGATACACAGATTACAGCTAACGTATGGCCAAACATGATTACTTAAATTGAGATTTTGGCTTAAAAAAAGCATACAGAATTTTTGAAAGGCTATTTAGACTATATCTTGCATTATATTTAAAATAAGACATATTTTTGATCAGCTTAGAGATACAGTAAGAGAATGAAGGAAAGATTGCAAACAAGAGACAGAAGAGAGATATTGAAAAGGACAGAGAGCGAGTGAGTGAGAGCTATTTAACTATAAATAAAACTTTTCAAATATAACTTTTAAATAACACACACACACACACACACATACTTGAATGCATGAGAATCGCATAGAGGAGTCTAAATTGTCTTGCTAGTCAATTAACATATTGCCTCTAGACTACAGACAACATTTTATTGAATAGCTTTACATTGAAATATCTAGTTAAAATTGGAAAAATCGTTACTATTAACTTCGATGTTTCGATTTTTCTAAACATCACAAGTTTTAAATAATTATCGATAAATTAATAGCTTCACTTCTAAAATAAAAAACAATTACTACTAGGTAATTATCTAATTGTTAATATATGTAGTGTTAAAAAAACAACAAAAATTGCTACATGTAAATAAGTATATTCAGTAAAAGCAAACGGTGTTCTTTTCGAAAATCCTCGTCTTAATTTCCGCACACAATTTGCCAGCGAATACCCAAGAAATGTCAAATCAACAAGTTGCCTTTTTAAATGCCGCCAACTCGCTTTAACAATCATTTAGCATTTCGCAGCTCGCTTCAGATTCCTAGAAAAGACGCAACCGCAAGAGCCAAAAAAACAAAAATTGTTTTGACTGACATCAAAGCAACAAATTTGACGTTTTACAAGCATTTTTCTTTTTATAGAGTACGAACAAAAAAAAGATATGCAAAAAAGCAAAGGACAACAATTTAAAGAAAACCGCCGAGCCCGCTGAGAAACAACGGGTAGTCGCTGAGCTGTGCGCCAAACGGGCGGGCGGATTGGAACGGGGGGCATATTACAGACTGCGACGTTGACAGAGTCAAGCTAAAACAAGCTATGAACAAAAAAAAACAAAAAAATGTTAGCATAATTTCAAAACAATGACGCCGTCGAAATAATCCTTAAAAAATCGTTTGCACTGAGCCAAAGTAAAGGGAGATGATGTTGAGAAGAAAAAGGGAATAGAGTAGCAGGCTTAAATAAAGAAAACAACAAGAAAAAAAGGGGTTCAAGGACATTTTACACATAATTTTTACTACCTTACACGCTTGCCGGGCAGACAAAGGACAGCCCTCCCCCCTTCCCCAACGCCGCGTCGTGCGCTCATGCTAATGTAATAATTTTTTGAAGATGTGCGCCAGGACTTCACAACGTCCTTGCGCTGATTTCCTCGAGTTGTGAAAAAGGAAGTAGGGAAAAATTTATATATATATATGTATATGTATATACAAATATATATAAAAAAGGCTGTTGCTTGAAGAGTTTAACGCTCTATTACGCACAATCAGCGCAAAGGCGCGCGGGGTAGGCAAATAAAAAAAGTAAAAAACGGAATAAGGCACTTCTAGGACGACGACATTGATTGCCTTTTCACCTTGGGTAGTCGCCTCGGGTCCCCCCCGCTTCAAGCAAACCGCTTAGACCTCAAAACGAACGTTACAAGGCTTTGTTTACCTTTTTTTTGTACTTTTTTCTGCTTTTGGGCAAATCGATTATTGCGTTTTGGGTGAATGAACCTGGAAAAAGTTAAGAACGAATTGCCAAAGGCTCAAACATATCTTACTTTGTATTCTATTTAGAATAATTCGAAATGCAGTGTGACCAGCTGCAAATATAGAATTAACAGCAACACGCTTTACATTTATTTGTATTTATTTATTTATTTTTGTTGCGCCGCAATTCAAAGGGCAATTTGTGAACTAGAGCAGAGCGCAGCTCTATTAGTGACCTAGGAGGGGCAGAGGGGTAGAGGGGAGTGCGAGCGAGGGGTCTACGGAAATTGGGTCACGCACGCATGTGTCGACTGTCGCTGCAGTTGCTGCGCAGTAGTCACACACAGATGTGGGATACGAGTTACCAGATACCAGATACCAGATACGAGATATCAGAAACAACAGAGCAACAATTTGTGGCAGACAATGCGACGCATCGTGCGGCTGGGGGCAGCCAACGAGAGGTTGACAGCGATAATGATTACGCATGCAAATTGACGGCAATAAAAGTACATCTACAGTGAATACGGGCATACGTAAAACGTAACCTTATCAATGTCAAAATCAGTTTTGTTTGATTTATCGAATATTACAAAAATTTGTATTTAATAATGTGGGACAACAATATATAGGATCGATCAAAAATAAGCTTTTGCTAACATAACAAAAAAGTGCAATGCAATTATGCAGATCCTTAAAAAAATGTAAGCTGGAATTCGGTACGATAAAAATTAAATTTAAGCTAACATTTTTGAATTTTATAAAAATTAAATGAGAATCTCTAGACAGTGTGAAACATATTTTTAATGGAATTTTACAAATCCCTTAAAAAATGTGTGTCATTTTATTTCGATTTATTAAAATGCTTGAATATATAGTTTATAATGCATACAACTAAATTTACTTCTATATTTTTATATGCTATATATCTGCAAATTTCATAAATCCAGTAATCGTCTTACTGAGTTTTCACTGTAATGCCACAGTTGACATTTACATGTGGCAACAGCTACTCGAAAGATTGTTGGCGTGGTGGTTGCGGTGGGTGGCGCTGCGCTTTAAGTCTAATTGACGCACGTTGATCTCTTTCCACACATTACTCTCTACCTCTCTATCTCTCTCCCACCCTCTCACTTTCCCATTCATATTCTCCCGTGCTATGCAATTCTAGTCCAAAATTGTTGAACATTTCGTTTATTTTATTTTGTTGTTGTTTTTTTTTTTTGGTTACCGAAATTAGGTCAATGCATATAATTTAGAGTGCGTCTCGTGTGCCGCTCTCTATGTGTGTGTGCGTGTGTGTGCTTGTTGGGGTATGTTGCAATGTTGCTGATGGCGCAGTTGCTGCTGCCACTGGCAGTGCTGTTGCTTTTGCTGATGTTGCTGCTGAACGCCGCAATTTCTGTAAATTGTATTTTCTGTGCCTTTGATCTTCGCTCTTTTATGCCTCATCTGCCCCCCATCAGCTGTTGTTGTGCCCGCTGTGGCAACACTCAGAATGCAATCCATCAATCGCAGCAGCAGCACATAAACTGACGTCGACGTCGGCGTCGGCATCGGCGTCGGCGTTGATAACGCTGCCTCAGTCTGTGTGCAACCACCGGGCAATTATGTAATCTATGGAACCCGCTGGGTGAATTGCCCAAAAAAAAAAATGAACAGAATCTATGCGAATGGGGGTTGTGGGCGCCATTGGGGTAGGGGTGGGCATGGAAAGAGTAGGGGTAGTTTGGCTTGCCAAAGAGACAACTTTTGAGTAAGATTGAAAGCTTTAAGAACTTTAAAAGACAGTCCCATGGGTAATTTTAACAAATTTCAAATATAATTATATATAAAATAAATTCCAAGAATATTGGAGTTTTTTGTTACTTTTTGAAAAATAATTTTTGGTATGAAAGTATATCATCAGAATCAATTATTCCAGTATTATCTATAAATTTTAAATATAGCATCTATCGATAAATATTAGCTATCGATAAATGTTATATTGTTTTTACTAACTTCCCCACCAAATTTGTTAACATCTATTGATTACGTGACATAAAGCTGTTTCCCGCTCTTTTAAGCCATAAATCATTTAATCCCATAAGCCAAATACATATGAGACATCATTTTTAGCCATCCATCCCCCGCAACTGGCTGCATATAAGAGGCATAATCACATCATAACATTAAGTACTTTATTCCATTACAAGACCTTCAAAAAGGTTAAGCATAAATTAAATTAAGCAGAAACCAGCAGAAAACTAACCACCAAACCAAACGAAAATCCAACCACAAATGTCCGCGCACTTCGGCGACATCTTCGTCTGCAATTTTGCCATGTTTTATTTATATTTATTTTATGCAAAAAGAAAATAAAGAAAAGCAAGGAAAATAAACAGAAAATGCTGAAAAACTTGCACAATTTAATGGCTAGAGCAACCCTAAGACGAGAAGAAGTCAGCGAGAAGCTTCTGTTAGGCGTTTTTTTTTCGGAAATTTTCAATGCTTCTTCGTATACCCTGTGATTATGAGATGATGGAAATGGGACTTGATAAAACTGAAGAAGTATTTGCAATAATTTGATTTAATTGTTATTTTTTCTACTTATTTTTTTATTGGTAAGATCATTTTAATCTACGTTATCGTAAGGAATTACAGATTCATAATTAGAAAATTTGCTTTATAGATTTATATATTACCCTTAAAATTAAATACCCAAGTCTAATATTTAAAAATGTTATGTAACTAATATAACTTTATATAGGGCATTCACGAGACAAGCCAACTTGCTTGTTCTAGATTTTTTGTTGTTGTTTTTTATTTCTTTATTATGCATGAATTGTAAATGTGGAGCGAAATTTAACGTCTTGCAGCAGCGGCAGCAACCGGAAGAATTCAATTGAGTGTAAGAAGCGCGAGGAGCGAGGAAGGAGTAACAAAAACAAAAGCAGAACCAAAAGGCAATTGTGAATATTAAAAGAAAGTGCTGCTGAAGGGTGGTTGAGCTGGGCTGGGCTCCGTGTAATTATAAACATTTGTTGCTGCTGCCGCTTGCGAACCTTTTTCCCTTTTTCCTTTTCTTTCTTTTTTTTTTTTTTGCTCAATGAGCTCTGTTCAAAAGTTTCACAAAAGCAAATCGCAGCCAATTCCAAATTCAATTCCAACTTCAATTCCCACGCGTGCCGCTGCCTCAAAACTAATTGCAAATTAATGACTTTGGTTAAGTTGCCGCAATAAGCAACAACACGGCAACAACAGCAATTAGAACATGGCAACGATTTTGCGCATCTTTCGAATCTGGGCGAAATAACTTTGACCAGGTCAAAGCTGTAGTTCGGCCTGCAGGGCCCTTGGCTTGAGTTAATCAATCATTTTCTCCATTACATGATGTGCAGAAAGCAACAACAACAATCGCAAAAACAATTTTTCTATTATGTCTGCCAATTTGTAGCTAATTAGTTTTCTTTGAGCAAACGCCGCAGCAGCAACAACGCATTGATCGCTTAAGTGCGAGCGAGATGCCTAGCATACAAATTGCAATTCTTGCAAAGCTCTCGCTCACATTTCGCTTATCGCGCCAAACTGCAGCAATGCGCGCGTGTGCGCGCGAGCGAGATAGCACGATGGAGTGGATGCTAACTGGTTTCCCATTGGATGCGCGAAAATGGCGATAAAAAGTTTACTTCATCAAAATTATAAATAAATTATTGATAATATAAACATATTTAAAAAAATTATTTGGAATTAAAAAAATTTAAATTCCAAATAAATTAGAACACAAAATATAAGCAAAGTTCTCAGTGAATAATGGGTTTCAGTTTTTCTTAAGTTAAATATATATATAAAAAATAATTTATTTGCATTTTAAACCATTAAATTTGCTCTATTTTTAGGCCAAACAAATTATTATAGAAATTGATCAACTGAATATGAGAATGACTAAAAATACTCTAAAATATATGTTCAGTGAGGCGCGTCCAAGTCGCACTATCGGCTACAACAACAGCTACAATGTACAAACATTGTATATAAATATTTACAGAGAATTTTCTAAATGCAAAAACGAGCCCATTGCGCATTGTTCAGATTTACATATACATATGTATATATTTATATATATATGTATATATATAAACATATATGTGTAAAAGTATATTTTATGCATACATATGTAGATACATAAATACATATATGTATACATACATATAAAAAAGCTCTAATGGCAAACGAGTTTCAACATATGTAGTTACATATTGTTATTGTTTTGTACTCTAACGATGAGTGTAATGAATTAGTTATGAGGTGTGTCACATAATAAATGTAATAGAATTTCCTGGATTGATAAATGTATTTATGATTGCCATGTTATCAATTTCGACTGTTCGAAGACGGGTGATTAAAGTAAGTTAGGTTAGGTTAGGGTAGGCTTGGATAGCACATCTGTCAAATTTATTTATACAAAATTGTACAAATTATTAAAATAAAAAAATAGTTCAAAATTAGTTTTAAAAATTGCAATAAATTAATTATTAAAGTGCAATTTTTTTTGCAGTTGAAGCTTATTACACTAAAGTGGCCTGAAATACTTTGAGCTCAATAACCTCTGTAACATTTAAGCAGATTAATTTATTGTATTACTAGCTGGAAGGGTAATTAAATGTCGGTGCTCTCAAGTGAGGAGCTTTCTGTAGCTTGTTTTGTGTTAATCTTCTAACAATGTGGAACTGTGCGCTGCGTGGACATGAAATTTATGGGATGTCAAAGGGCCATAATCTGTGCGACGACTGCTGCTAAGACGACGACTAAGTAGACCGACAGAGCGGACGGACCGACAGCGCCACAGTAGAACCTGGTCATGAAGAAGGCCAGCGATGTTGTGCGCTGTCAAGGGAGTGGGAGAAGGGGGAGGGAGGCAGCAGGCGACGCGTGCAACGCGAGCGACAAAGCTTTGCGCTCACGCACTCAACTGAACATACACACACACACACGCATAGGCCTAGGCACACGCATGTGGCGATTACCTCATCGCAGCGAATGTCAGCGCCAAAAGACAGACGAACGAAATAACGAAAAAAGCGCAGAGCAAAAGCGAAGCGTGGAATGCGTGCGCGCGGGACGCCGACAGAGGGGCAGCAGACGCACTCTGTATGCTAGAGGCCAACACGCACACATGCATAACAATATATACAAGCGTACATACATATATAATACATATACATAATATATATGTGCGTGTGTGTGTCTACGTTCTAGTGCTGATTAAAAAAGCGTGCGATCTTTTATTAATGCTGCTTTGTTGCTATTGCTGTTGCTGCTGCTGATGTTGCTGTTGCTGCTACTGATATTGCTGTTGTTGCGGCTGAAGCTTTTGCGCTTGTTGTAACTTTTGCCTGGTCTGCGCTCAAGAACTGGTCCAGCAACATTTTAATTAATGATCTGACCATGCTTTTGCTTCTTCTATATCTTATACCCTGTATAAGTTGAATGCTTGAAGAGGCTGTGGTAAATTAAGGGATAATTATACAATGCAGATCATTAACATTAAACATTAATCTATCTATTCTAACTAATTGACTGACTGCAAGATTTTTAATTGGTACAAATTTGAATGTTCCATTTTTTCTGTTAAAAACTTCATGGGATGAATGAAAAGTGGTGGAAAATGCTTACAGCTCCCTCTTTTTTTAATATTATCATTATAGATATTGAATTTTTAAATTTATGCAATACATTTAAAATTTATTGTACATTATTAAAAATGTTTTATAATTTCTGGGTCTTTTTCAATATATTCTTTATACAACATTTAAATATACTTTTGTACAGAGTATCAACGAGTTGAAAGCTCGCTACCAAAACCATTTTTTACACATAAACTTCGTATTCTTCTTCTCTATTCACTTCTTGCTCAACTGCGCCAACTTCTTCTTTCAAATTTAGCTGAATGTAAAATCTTGTATGGTAGGTCATTTGCTCTCCCTCTCTCTCCCTCTATCTACAACGCTCTCTACCTATCCCTAGCTTGGTCTCTTCTTGTAACAGCCGGAAATATGGCTTGTTCTTATTTTATTTTATTTTAAGACCAAAAGATTGAGCCAGAAAGATACTATAAACATAGAAATTCAGCCATAAAACTGTTGACTTCTTGGGTTATTAATCAAAATATGAATCAGGGCAAGATACGAAAATCGACGAGGGTGTGTGCTGCACTCAGGACCTTTCAACGTGCTGGCAACGCTTCACGCAACCCGAATGAAAGGAAAACGGAAAACCACACATAATTATTGTAATTTGCATTTTCAGCAGGTTGGTCGTAAAATAAAAGTGTGTAAAAAAAGGCGCCTAGAAACTGAAACGATAATAAATCAAACCACGATAAATATGTTGAGCATTGTAATGCGACTTGATAATGCTCTAAAGAATGAAAGTGGAAATAAAATTAAATTAATCAAATTATGGCGAGAGAAATTTTATTTAAGAAGTAAATAATTATCATAAGAAATTTAGTTTAAAATGTTCTAAAAATTTAAATTCAATGTGATATCATTTTATTAAGCTACATATCGTTATATAAAAATGTATATTCAAATAGTTTTAATTCTATTTCTTAGAATGCATCGGTTCCAATCCACATTCACTATTCTTTAGGAATACGTCACCAACTTCCAATTTTAGCTAACATGCCCCAAATACTGTTTACAGGTAAGTCATAAAAAAATCATGAGAACTACAAAAACATATATAAAAAAATTCGGCAAAAGGATTTTTCCACTATGCACGACGCTGCGCCTAAGCGGCACAAACAGGCGTATGCGTAATAATATTATGTATACGCAATGGGTTACGCTATGGTCAAGCAGTGCATATATGTGTGTGCGTGTCTGAGTGTGGGTGCCTGCTAATGACCATAAAATGTACAGAATGCGTATATTTCGAAATCATAGAACCCACATACGCACCGTGAGCCCAGCCCACAAATTTCTGTTTTGGCTTTTAATTTTATTATTTTCTCGTAAATTTGCTTTTTGGCATAGTTGTTGCTGTTAGTTGTAATGTGTGTCCTTTTCTATGCCCTTTATTGCATTTTAATGGAAATTTCTTGTTACCGCTCGCATGCATAGACGAACTTTTCATTCTATTCGCTGTGGTTCGACCACCTTCTGTGCCGCTAATATGACAATAACTCCGGCAAAACAATTAAGTAATTTCGTAATTTCGACATTTTTGTAATTATATTTTATTTTGAATATTTTTATGTATTTTTTTTTTTCTTTTTGGGGGCTTGGTTCAATTTGTTAAACTGAATGTAACCCGGCTCATTATTTGCCGCAATGGATTTTTATTGCAAAATTGCGTTTTCATTTCTAATTCCTGTTCTTTTTTCGGGGGTTTCTTACCTTGCGTCCTGGCGCTTTTCCAGACCTTTGAAAATGACCTCAATTGCCTTTTGTTGCCTGCCTGGGGCGGGGGTGTTTTTTTTTATATTTTGTTGGGCTTTTTTGGTGTGGGGTTGAAATGATTCATGTTGTTGTTTGCTGCAGGCCTGTCCCAAAATTATGCAAATTTTGCAATATGATATATGTTTATGTGTATTTGTAATAATAATACCGTGTAATGTGCTTAATGAGAGAAAAGTGGTGGGGACTAAGAATTTAATATCCTACATAGACAGTTGTAAAAGCTTTGGGAAACAGGGCAACTGGATGGCCAATATTGAAAATCTCAATTTTTAAGCCGTTTCTCATAAAGAATTGTAAGTGAGTTTTAACATAAAAAATATAATAATCGTTTCAATAATTTTAAAGTATATAAATATATTAAATATGCATTTTCTAATTTAAAACATTATCAATAAAAAAGGGCACCAAAGGTCACCGAAGTAATGTAACAGAGTTAAAAACGAAAGTTATGTCCTGCTTTAATGTTGTCAGCTTCTTTGTTATATTTTTCAGTTCATATCTCATATTTCTAAAGTTTTATGACATGTAAAGTTTGTCTTACGCAGCTTTCCATCAATTTCACAATTTATAAATTGTGAATTTTATGCATATTATTTGCGCAGATAGCAATTTATTATTATTGCGATTCCTAAGAAAAGCGACAACAACAAAACTGAACAGAAATCTAGCGAAAAAATATGATAATAAAAACTACAAACTTATATGACAGGCAGCAAAGGACAGACAAGGGAAAAAAAACATTAGGAAAGAAATTCATTCAAGCGTGGCACTAAAATCATTCAAATTAGTTCAAGAAAAATGCGAAAACAAAGGCAGCGCGTCAAAGAGAAAAGTAGAGAAGAGCGAAGCAATCCAATCAGCACAACAACAATGAGCTGGTAATGTTGCAAGTGAAAGTGAAAGCAAGAAGCAAGAAAAACTGCTGCCACAGCAGAGCCTATGAAAAGGAAGCAGGATTCCTGGCGCCTCAAGATGGCACCATAAAAATCCTGCTCGAAAATAAGCGAAGGAAGTTAATTGAAAAATGCCGAAGTTGAAATACTCTTGCAATAATATAGCCACAAAATGTTCGATATAGTAATCAGATCTCAAACAAAATACAAATACTTTGTATTTAGAAAGTCAAATATGTATATGAAATGTATTTATATGGTAAGCAATAAAGTTACAGAATAAAAGTAAAAGTTTAAGTTGTACCAAATTAAATATTGTAAATTGTATATATTTTTATAAGCTAAGCCTCTAACCCGTTTTAACAAAATGCTTGAATGTCATATGACCGGATCAAATTATATAAATAAAATAAAATAAAATTTATAATATAAATTAGATATGAATTTTTGCATTTAACCATAAATAATGATGAAATAATAAGAATAAAAAATAGTTTTTTAGCACACAATAATATAAACGGGTAATTTACCTATGCAAAATTAAATTTAAATTAAAAATTTAATTTATTTTTGCCATGCAATGGAATAACAAATTTAAAATAACCATAGTAAAAGGGTATCATAAGCAACACACAACAAAATGTGTCCATGCCAATCCCTAAAATACTTATATATGACATGGCATACAACACTCATGTAGTTTTGTTTTTAATCTTTTGGCCTTATTTTGCGGGCAGCCAGACACAGTTATTGCATTCTGGCGACGTGGCTCAATGAAGTGAAGCTGGATCTGCCATTTAATGCTTCACTTGCGTACAACATACATATACATATATATATATATATATATATATATATATATATATATA